>JAUELO010000332.1:3545741-3561042 GCA_032357855.1 Amphibolips quercusostensackenii
AAATTCCCCACACATAATATCGGATATTTCGATATAATCTTTGAAACCTAAACTTACCAGCACTTCTGATACTTCCATAATTTATATAGAAAATACTGAGCTCTAATTTAATGAGACATCAAGTGAACAGCGAGTTATGACGGGCATATCTAAACGCTCTTCCCCATTTTACCGCAGTTATGTTGATAGCTTTGTCGCATTTGCAGTAGTACCAACCAAGATAACGAATAAAATACTTACGCTACCTACTTTCATTCGTTAGACAAATCAATTAGTGGTACATATGACTAAAGTATTAGTAACTCTGACCGCAAAAACATTACTAACTTAAATTAGTCACGAGTACAACAAACGGTTTGCTAAGCCGACTATTTTATTAGTCGGCATTACTAACTGAATGAATGTAGGAACCAATCAATGCTTTACTAATAAAAACGTAGTAGCCCCAACTATTTATTTTCCCCAGCGACAGATTCAGAAAAAACCTCGACTTTCTGAATCTACTCTAAAAGAAAATGGCTACAAACAATCATCACTTATTTAAACAATTTATTTAAACATTTAGTTATCAGTAGAAAATAATATATTAATTTATTAGCAACAATGATCAGTAAATGAAACTTAAAAAAATAATGGTTAGCGACAAAAATTCGCGAAACCCAATTTTTCACTAATGATGTTTTTTTAGGACTTTACAAAACAGACTTATTGAATGAAATTTATATTGAATGGCTCATTTCGAAAAGCGATTTTTAGGTTCAACTTGATACACCTGATATTGACGCTAGCACGACGTGGAAATACGAAACCCTCCCAATTGTGTACGCGTACAAATGGTACACGTCGATATTTTAACTTGCAAATTTTCTCCATGCAAAGATATCTGTAGCCTCGAGGCAGAATCAGAGTTCTTTCTGGTTTTGAAATCCGTGCCAGTTCCGTATCAACAGGGACACTTTTCAAAGTCCACATTTACTACTCACATGCACTGAAAACATTTTCTTAGGAAATTTTCTCCAAAATTGTGTAAACGTTAATTTCCACACATTTTAGGGGATTTTCTCCAAAGTTAAGTAGAGAAAATTCTACAAAAATTGTTGCGGAATATTAACCTAAAAGTGGTAAATTTTCCAGAATATTTGACAATGAAAATTCCCCATGCTACTGTGTGATAATACCTAAAATTTCGTTAATTTTTCCGAACATTACATAGGAAATATTTCCCAAAATTTGTGGAAAATTGACTGAAACTTTGTGAATATCAATACTCATTATTTAGGGAAATATCCCTAAGCTTTTTGGGATAATAATCAAAAAGTGTTTTATTTCTGAGATTTGATGGGAAATAACTCTCAGTGCTATTTGGTAATAGTTTCAAATAACTCCAGGTAGCTTGCTTTGCTACGCGTCGACTGTTGTCTTAAAAACTTGACGCGTTATTTCTGTTGCGACAAGATTTTAATAGTGCTCGAATTTCATGTGCTTTCAGAATTTAATGAGCATTTATGAGCATTTTGAATTAGGATTTGAAAAATCTTATTTTCTTTTTTTAATAATAATAATTACATTATTTAAATTTTGCGAGAAAATGTAACGCTTCAAATTGAAGAGGGCGCTAAATTTAAATAATAAAAGAAGTCAAAATGTTTAAAAACATATTATTTGCATTAAACAGTGCCTTATTCAGGGTTGCTATAATATCCTAATTTCTAAATTCTTCCGGGTATGAAACGAACCATACACCCAAAGGATTAATAATTTTAATGAAAAAAAAAGTTGTGTCTAAATATATTTCAAACATTTTTTAAGTTGTGCTTTCGAGTCAAAAAAATACATTTTTAACGAAAGAAATAAATCTTCAAACAAAAATATAAATTTTTAACAACATAGTTAGCTTAATTTTTAACCCAAAAGATGAATTTCCTACCAAAAAAGATACAGTTTACAATAAAATATATAACCTGCAACTAAAAAAGACAAATATACAATAATTTTTAACTCAGAATAAATTAATTGTGAACCAAAGAAACTATTTTTTAATCACAATGATAAATTGTCAACAGAAAATGAGAACTTTTTAACTAAATAGTACAATTTGCAACTTGAAAGAGGAATTCTCTGTCAAAAAAAAGACGATTTTTTAACTAAATAGTTTTTTTACTTAAAGAAATGAATTCTTAACAAAAACTAGATTAGTTTAATTTTTTACAAAACAGATAATTTTTTAACGAAAAAGATGACATTTTTTCATAAAAAGGTCAATTTTTCACAAAATATGAAATAGTTCAAGTGAATTTTCAACTAAAATGATGAATTTTCATCTAAGAAAAATTTACTTTTTAACCAAACATATGAGTTTTCACGAAAAAGATAAATTTTCTATCAATCAGAAAATAGGTTAATTTTCAGTTAGTAAAATAAATTTTCAACCAAAAAAGAAACAAATTTTTTTTAAAAATTGTTAAATCCTCAACTAAAGAATAGAGTTCTTTTCACTAAAATGATGAATCTTCCACCAAAAATATGAATTTTCAACCAAAGAGATAGTTGAATTTTCAACGAATTTTATGTACGAAAGATCAATTTTCAACCAAAATAAGAATAGTTAAAATGTTAGAAAAAAAAGTTCAACTTTAAAAAAAATGATTTTTTAACCAAAAATAGGAGAATAGAATTTTCAGTTAAAACAATCAACTTTGAGCAAAAAAAAAAAAGAATTTTTAAGGAAAATAATTTAATTTTAAACCCAAAAAATGAATTTCTTAAAAAAAAAGATGCAGCTTCAGAAAAATATATAAATTTTTGACTAAAAAAGATGAATTTACGAACCAAAAATAGAATAGTTCACTTTGCAGTTACGAAAGTACATTTTAATCAAAAAGACGAGTTTAAAAAGAATTAATTAAATTCTAACTGAAAATCTAAATTTTAAAGCAAATAATGGAATACTTACATCTTCACTTAGAAAAATAAAATTTTAACCAAGAAGAAACTAATTTTCAGCCAGAGAAATTAATTTTTAATCACAATAATAGATTTCCAACCAAAAAAGAAACAAATTTTTCACCAAAGAAATTACTTTTCAACCAAAAAGATAAAGTTTTAGATATGAGAGTACTCTTCTACGTTCGACAATAAATAGAACAATCACACTTTCAGTGAAAAAAATTAATTCTGATAAGAAGAAGCTAATTTTTAAACATAAAGACTAATATCGAACTAATATGATGAATTTTCTACTAAAATAGATCAATTTTTAACAAAGTACATGATTTTTTAACCAAGAAAATGAATTATTCACTAATCAGATCAAATATTCTCCCATTAAATTCAAATTTTTAATAAAGTACAGGAATTTTAAACAAATATTGGGGATTTCATTTTAATTAGATAAATTTAGAACCAAATATGTACGAACATGTATGAATTCTGAAGAAAAAATGTAACATTTGACATTTTAACTAAAAGGATTATAATTTTATAGCAAAAATGGTTCAATTCAACTAAAAGAGATGCATTTTTAACAAAATAGTTCTAATCCTCAACCAAAGCAGTTTAATTTTCAACCAAGTAGTAGCGATTTCTAACCATAATAATAAAATTAACTTCAATTTTAGTTTATCGTAAATTTCCTAACTCTGTCAGGTTTTTCTTGACATTTTCTAACTTACTGGAATTACCTGACCAGTAACGACTCTGTAATTCAAAAAAAAAAGTTTGTTTCACTCAAAAATGTTTTTGTAAAAATATATGTATTCTTTATTATATATATTTGTTTAAACAGTAAATGCTTTAAATTCTCTTGAATGCTCTATAAATGCTCTGTTCGAGCTTAAATGATGAGCATATTCTCGAAATCATTTGATCGACATAAGTTCTTGGGCATTTAAGAAATCTAGATTAAAATGGAGACGTAGCGAAATCTGAACTTTAGCATGGCACGAAGTATACTGCTAGTGCACTACTCCCAAATGACTAACCAAACACTTTTTTTCAATTTTAAATGCATAGAAGATAAAACTTCATTTTGACATGTCGAAATTTTAGATTGATATAAAAATAAGCATCTATACGAATTCAGAGTTTTCTGACTCCCTGCAAGCACCTTCTGCCTACATCTACATTTTTTCCGGATGTGAATTCCTTTCAATTTCATACAAAAGGTATAATTATTCATAAGTGTTTTCAAAACATTTTGTAATTTTCCAAAAAATACTATAAAAAATAACGATTCATTTCCTGCGTAGATTTTGCTCATTATTTTCATAAAAAATTTATTTTTAATACAAAATCACTGTCAACGGAAAACGCTACCAATCGATGATAACCAATTTTTTTGCCCAAATTAGATAAAATGAATGTGGACAAAATATGATTCCAACAAGACGGCGCTACGTACCATACGCACGGAAAATAATTTGTACTTTACGAATTACGAAATTAGTTCCGATGTGGCGGATATAAGAAAAAATCCGAAATAATTACAGACTTACGTTTTTGTAGATTCTACATAATTTTTTCTATAAGAGTTAAATATAATTAGGAAGATTTCTTAAGCGGGACAGTAGTTTTAGCAACAGAAATCTTTGAAATTTGCAAAACTAATGTCTGTTAAAAACAAAGTGGAAGACTGGATATTTCACAGAATGCCTCTTAAATTAAAAACACGGCAGAGTTCTGTAATTTCTACATTACCGCGCCGTTGTTTCCAACACACAAACAAAATCTAATTTATAGAGAGGCTTCTATAGTTTGTTTATATATGTATATAATTTGCATATCAGAAGGAAGGAATGCCGGTCGGAGGAGAACACTAGAGACACATTCTTAACTTACTGTAACGCCGCACACAAATATAACTCCATAGCCCATCCATGGCCCATCCTCACATTCATATATATAATGCTCGCAACGCATTTCTCAAACGCAGAATATCGCTCGTTGAGGGCATCGGTCGGAATGGTCCTTATATACTAACTAAGAAAATTCTCACCGCTTGTGAGAAACGACCAGTGATGGACCAAACATTTTTTGGAACCAAGTTATGTTTAATTTTCTTACTCAAACCTAAAATAGTTTCGTCTCGTTTGTCACTAAAATGGTGTGTGATAACTAAGGAAGAGTATGGTACAATGCAGGGTATACCCGAAGCAAAATTTACAACTGCCTTACCTGACAGTATATAAATACCTGAAAAAAAGGTCTTTGCTTCCCAAATTTGTTGTACCTTACACTTTTCTAAAAAAATTTCATTGAACACTTCTCTGGCAATAACGTATGCGCTCATTCGTAAATAAATACAAATAATCGTTAATTTTAGAAATTTCGGAAAAGCTTTAATACTCACAAAAACAATATAAAATACGAAACTGTACGAACAAGCATATAAAAATATTAGTTTTTGTAAAATATCGTTATGTTTTAATATTTTTAGATCAATTGATATGCTATTTTCTTTAAATTTATAACAATATTTTTACCGGGCTATATTTTACATACAAGCAATCTTTTATGCACCTCGTGCAGTCGCAATTAATACCATAAATAATATAGTAATTTAATAGATATTACGATATCAATTAATAACAATAATATAAATTTCTTTTGAATTTTTAATTTTATGTGTAATTCTGTAACGTGGATAGAAGAAAAATGTTACAAATACTTATATTGACTTTTAGAACTGCCCATTTCAATTTACAGCTGCCCGACTTGGGTACTACTGCCCTTTACGGTATACCCAGGTACAAGCTAAAAAGCCGAGCTTTGTACAAAGCGCTTGAATTTTTAATTTAATAATAACATTTTAATGTCATTTCATTCAGCATTGTTAAATAAGACTGTGCTCAAAGCTTCGATTTCATACGTGAATGCGTTACTTTGCAGGTAACTTTTTTATTTCTTCAAATAGAAAAATTGATACTATTTAATATTACAGTTGTTTCATTTCAATGACCGTAAAAACATTTTATAAATCGGAAAATATTAGAAAACTTCTTTTTTCCATTAAAACGCTAAATTTATTATCTAAAAAAATAATAAAGAAGATCTTAATCTTATAATTTAAAAATATTCAGTTGATGAATTTCGAAAGATAAATTTCGTTAATTGCTGGTTATATTTAAGCCAAAATAATGCACCAGGAATCTGTTGATACTTTAAAAATTTCTGCTCTTAAGATCGAAAATGACTTTTTAAAAACGCATTTTTAAAAATAAATGCTTATATTAATTTTAAGAATTATTCAGTATGAGTTTGCATTGAAGAAAAACTATCCTGCATTTTTTTGAAATTATCTTACGTAAAAAAATAACGTTTGCTGCTTACACAATCAAATTTGTCGATTTTTTGCATTGACTTCTAAAATTTGTTTATTACTAACGTCTCATATAATGTCTTATCAAAACCTAATGTCTCATCAAAATAAGTAACCCTTGAGGATTGTTTTCCTCCTTCTACCCCTTGTCTGCACGTAAAGAGATCGAAATTTTGGAAAAAAATTCTTTTAAATAAAAAAAACATAAGTTTTATGTTACTGCGTCAACTTAAAAAGGTGGTCAAAATTTGATTTTTAAACACTGTTTATATTCATTATCTGCTTTAGCTTAGAAAACGATAATTAAAACTTGTTTTTTTTTTTTTAATAACCAACTTGTCAGTATTTTTTGGTTTTCTAAAACTTCAATCTTTTCTGCGCAAATTATTTTTCTAAAGATTAAAAATCTGTTCGTGTTTCTTAAATATACTCGATAACACATTTTAAGGTTCCCTATTAACATTTAAAAGAATACCTAAAGTTTAGTAAAACGAGCTATTGCTTGACGGTCAGGGTATTAAATCTTATTCCTGAGGGTCTAGCTTTCCAGTCCTGGTACCGAAGAAAAAAAATTTCTTTTTCTCAAATGAATTTGTTTCACTCAACTGCATTAAAAAGCTTTCCTAAATGTCTCTATGCATCAGATTTATAAAAATTTTGCAAAATATTTTTCCATTTAATTTTCTCCATGCAGAGCTAAGAAATCTTAAACAAAGGGTCTGAATTTTCCATTTTAATGAGCTTTTAGAAAAATTGAAAATTTTGCAGATATACAAGCTTAATATGGGGATACTTTGCTTGAAAAATAAAAGTACCAATTTCATTTTGTCAATCACTTCAGGAAATTCTTACACGCATTTATGTTTTCCATGTGTGAATTCATGAACCCCTTCCACCTTTCCTTCGTTATAAGTAGTCATAAAATCTATTAGCCACTCCCTTTGCCTACAGTTTAGTTAAGTGACGTAATTTTTAAAAGGGCCGACACCTACGACTAATTTTCATTTTTTTTAGTTTTATTACACCAATCTAGCGCACCTGCATACGTGCATTCTGAGCAAGTGCCCCCAGATAGGCCTATTTAGTACATATAAGAAAATCGTAAGCCAAAATCCTTCATACCATAATGCAATTGAAAAACGCTTTTCACTAGGGCCCCATCGGCATATGGAAATGGACTGCTGACTTTGTGGGGATAACGGAAATGACAATTGGCAAGAGAAGGGAGATAGTGGTAGAATACCTGTCTCTTTCTCATGGAGGTATAAGCGTCGCTTATGAATCGAGGGCCTTGTGCATTGCAAATTTTAAACAAATAAATTTTTACAGCTAACTTCTTTTTATAATATTCAAGTTAAATAAATGTATTCACATGATATTTCATTCTATTTTATTCTATTATCTGCGATCATGTTCGGGATATTTACAACGCGTAAGCACTGCACAAACGCAGAGGCCATCAAGAGAGAGCGTACAGTCCTGAGTACCAACCGTTGAAAACTTTCTATATCAATCACCTTCAACTAGAAAGAAACAGGTATTCTACCTCTCAGTTAATTGCACCCGTAATAGCGCAGAATATTTACGAAAATCCAGTGACTAGAGATTACACGCTTGCGGTTTTCCGTGCCGCAACGATGGACCCTCTCACTTTGACGTAATGTGAAGTGCTGAAGGCAGGCTTCTGGAAACCCGCATAGCTTCCATGCTCCTCGGGGTTCGTTGAAAAGACAATACCTGGGGTGCTCTGGTCACCGAAAGTGCCAAGAGCGGGTGCATTCAAGTTTTTTAAAAAGCGCGGTACGAAGTGCTGCTTAGCGTAAACGTAAGGGTTAAATCTATATACATCTTTACATGCAAGCTCTTGTGTTACTGTTGCCCTTTATATCTTGTCGCTGTAAAGTCTTTTTTACAACATACGATTTCAATCAATTTCTTTTCTCTTGTCAACCAGCGTTTCTTGTACACCACATTACTTGAGAACCCAGTCATTACTGACTTTGTCCGTTAGCATTTTACCACACTTATTCCGCAAGAATCACATACCAACCGCGTTCACTTTACCCCTATACTTTTCCTGAGATGTCCAGGTCTCGTTATTATGCAGAATGGTGTGTGAAATCACATAATCGTACATTGAAATGTTAACTTTATTCGTATCATTTTTGCTTCTGGTAATAGCTCCTACACTCCCGATCTCACCTTACCTCTTTAAGACATCTAAGCTTCCACGAATCTCCTCTCTAAATGCCTCCACATGAAATTCTCATTTTCCGTGCACACGTCCATCATCCCTATCTCTCTTCGGCGGTCTTTTTTTTATTTTGGCTTTTTTGATCTTATTAACCCTTTCCACGTGTTTATCAAGAACGACAGCATTACGACAAAGACTAGAGTTGTGTTAGATACTTCCGCAAAAACTTCGACCGGTATATTTTTAAATTACACCTTAATGATTGGACCTACAATCTAAGACAACCTTTATTCCATCGTAACTCGCTTGATGTCACTTCCATACACATTATCTGAAGACCTTTAGCAAATGCATCGGCAGATTCTAGTGTTTACGAAAGATCAAAATTTTCAAAGAATTTTTTGGTGGCCAAGAATGAATTAGGCTATAAAAATTGATTTGCTTGATCAAGTAACGTTTGGCACTGCATGCGCGCCACATCTTGCAATTCGTACTTTGTATCAACTCGTATCAGACGAGCAAGAATTCTTCGCTCCATTCCCTGTTTTTGTCTCTTGTGTAAAATAGGTCTTTTGTTTAAAGCAATTTGTTTTAAACATTGATAAAAAAGCGAAATCAATTCACTTAAAAAATAAAATACAATTTTCGAAATGATTCTTGTTGAGGCTCACTTATTATTTGTTCATATTAAGTTAAAGCAATATATAGATTTCTGAAAAAGCTAACTTCCTAACATTACTCTAAGAGAGGATAGTTATGAACAATAATTCATTGTTAAGACAATAATGTTTTTAACCTTGCATTAGTTATTAGCTCACTCAGTGCAGATTGGATGAACATCTAAAAATTTAAGAAAAACCACAGCTACCTAGAATTAATAATGCAGAAGACAGTTATAAGCAACAAAATTTCATTTGAATAATTGTTTTTGCTAAATTTAATTACTTATCAATTATATTCAAGTGACAAGTAGACAAATAGTTGAAAATTTCAGCAAAACCACAACTTTCAAGAATTATTTTGATAAAATATTATTAAAAATGATAATAAATTGTTTAAACAAATAAGTTTGTTAACTTTAATTATTCACCTTACTTTAATTTGAAACTGAACAAAAAGTGGAACATTGTTGAAAAGACCGCGACATTCTAACTACATTTGAAGAGGAAATTAATGAAAACGATAATAAATTGTTTAAACAATTTATCTAAGCTTTTAATTATCAGTATAAAGTAGAATTTTAGGTATTAGAAACAATTCGCATAAAAGAACCGCAAAAAATCATCATTAGCGCTAAAAACTCGCAAAACCTATTTTTTCACTTATGTAGTTTTTTTTGGGACCTCATAAAACAAAATTATGGTTTTGATATTTGAAACTAATTGTTTCATTCGTATTTTATGGCTCATTGTAAAGAGAAAAGTTGAATTTCAACTCGAATCATACGATATTGACGATTCTAAATAAAATTCACAAATTTTTTTTTTATGGAAAATACGTGCTAAGATTTATGGGGCTTACATCACCTCTGCATATAATTAAAAAAAAAGATTTATTTTTGTGTGGATTTGAACAAATTTTCGGGCGATATGCATGACAATTTGAAAAAATATTGGACCACCGTAATGCATATGTATATATTAGGGTGTTTCAAAAATCCTTTTTTGACCTAGAGGGCATGACGAGCCACAACAAAAAAATTCTATTCCGGAGAAAGAAAATCCGCATTTCTTTTTTTGAAATTTCATAACTGACACGTGCCGCCAGACACTTAAAAATCTTATTTATTTGACACAGGGAAATTTTGGATTTTAAAAAAATTGTACTGATAACCCAGTATTTGATCGAAAGTTGTCAAATTTTTTAGGAATTGAAGAGGAGTGTCTACGCAATAAAACCATTCAAATAAATTTCTTTAAACCTTCTTCCCCCCTGACAACGCCACAAATATGACAAAAAATTTTTTAAAAATACATGTTTACGAAGGGTAGGGCAGGGGTTTGTGGGGTTAAAAATTAAAGCAATTGATAAAGTCTTATTCCGCAGGCACACCTTCTTAAGCCCTAAAAAATTTGACATTTTTTAATCCAATCCTGAACTATCAGTCCCATTTTTCAAAAATCTAAGACTGGACCAACTTATTTTCAGAAGATCATCGAACACCCACATCTGATGCCAGGTTTCATGCTCAAAGGTATTACGTATAAATTGCATGCAAAATCAAACGCTTAAAATCTATCTTAATTTCAACCAATAGACTGTCTTTAAAAAATTTATAAATGCCTTACAGCTATGCACATAAAGCACGCACATAAAATATATTCTCACTGCGACGAGCATGATATCCTTACAGACGAACAAAAGAGATGTTGTGAAAACTTGCGGTGCAGTAGGTAACAAACTGTTTTGCTACATTAGAATATTTATTTTATTTTTATTCAGCTGCAAAGTAAGGCGTGAGTTGTCTATTTCGACGCGTGCGGACGATCCGAGAAATTCAATTCCACCACTTCCCACCCATCTATCCGTTTTGTGTCCGTGTGAGTTGAGAGTTTGTCTGATTCGCTGAATACGGAGCGAGAAGATGCGGTCGTCAGTAGAGGGGCTGGATTCCGGAGATTGTCCCCCACTCTATCAGTGACTGACTTCGATCGTCTCTTCAATCGCTCAGGCCTATACAGCTCTGTGTGAAAGAATGGCGAAATTCAGCGCCACCTACCACCATTTTTGTAACTAAAACCCTGTGAGCATGCATTAGTGCGCATGGATGCATACACTGATGGTTTGAATGTGTTGAATAAAATGTTTAATTCAAGATAAATTAAATAAATAATACAAAATACAGGATATATTAGAAAGAAAATATTAAAAAATGATTACAAATATTTTTCTGCACTTTCTGCGAAGATATTTTGCTTTCTGCGTGTTTTTTCCTGAATCTCTCATTAGTTCTTCCATGTATTGTCGATTAGAAATTTTATTTACACTTTCAAAAAGCAATTCTGGCAAAAGACACCTCACGCATATTGTGCAAATTGAAATTGATGACTTTTTGCAATTATTATAATGCATAATAATTAGTTACAAATAACGCGACTAACACGCAAGTCATAACAACACATAACCTTATTTTCATGACAGTGCCTCTTGCCTCTCTACGTCCCTCATCCTAAAACAATTTGTGCCATCTACCACCACTTTTGAACTAATCTGCACCCCTCTGAGCCCCGCCTAAGTCCACTCTTGGGCCATTTCTATTACACAGAGTCGTATAGGCCTGTCAATCGCTTCTACTGCAAAATTTGCCATTGGACCGTAAGGTCCCTTTTCTCGCGGCACGTCACAAATAAATAATATTGAAATTTAGATTTACTGAATGATTATCAACTAGCTGGAAGGTCCGTAAATAAATTCTCACATAAGTTCAATAAAAGAAAACAATTTTAACATAAATAATATATAATTTATAAACTTCTTATCATGATTCAAGTTGATGATATGGGACTCAAAAATGATATTTCTCCAATGTGAGAGAATTCTACGGTCCATATAAAGTACGCACATAATCAGCCAAAGAAAGTCAATTGCTTCAATTAAGAACGCCTGAAGGTCGACTGCCATAAAAGAACGATCAATAAATGAGTTAACCCGAGTCGAAATTTAGACCCTACTTTGAACCTTTAGCTCCTTATTGGAACCTGCTTTGACGCTATTTAAACCTATAGCCCTTACTTTAAAGCTCTACCTCCTAGAGAATGAAACATGAGAGCCAACTTTGACTCTATTTAATCCTACAGAACTGTAATTTAAATCTTTAGAAGCTACAGTCTTCTAATTCAAGAACCTACTTTGATGCTACAAAACCTCTCTTCCTTAATGCTGACCCTACGTTGAATCTTTAGAGCCTACATTTGTATTATTCAATACTCTATACCTTGACGCTGTTCAACTTCTCCAACTATACCTTGATTTTAGTTTATATTATACAAAATTAAAACTACAAATCGCAAAGTGGAACATATTCAAAAAATTGTTTAATAAAATACATATTGTCTAGCATTTGTAGCATTTTTACATATCAAATAATTTCGTGAGAGCAGAAATCGCAAAGTGAAAAATGTTATGAAAAGTCTTTTTACAAGGGAAAAACCTAACGAGTTTTTTTTACTTGTACTTTACACAAAATATTATAACGTCTTTAGAAAAATCGATCTTGTCAATAAAAAAGTATCTGCAAGCAAAAAAAGGGTTTTTTCTAAAAATGTTAATTTACTTAAAAAACCATAAAGAAAGTTTCCATTTTAGCATCGAGCTATCGAATGCTGTTGTTCCAAGTAGTCACAAAAAATATGTAAATAAGATTTTCAATTCGCGGAAGACAACCGAATCAGAAGAAAACGGCCAAAAGAATTAAATAAAAAATTTCCAGACTAGTCTGTAACAGGTTTACTGTTTTATATTATATTTTATCATTCCTAGCTCTTACCATGAAAATTCGAAACATTTAAAACAACCTTGAGCCTATTTTTCTTCTTTATTCACAAATACTTTTTAATTTATGTGCACGTTTATACTACACTGTACTATGATACCTTATTCTAATAATTTCTTGATTTCCAATAATAATAATTATGCATTAATATACGAGTTAAAAGCTTAAAAATGACGTATAAATGAGAATTTTCAGTATTTTATCTTATACAGGGGATTTATTTTCTGTTCAAGATTATTTTTTAATTCTTCATCCTAATAAAAAAGTTATTTAATTATTTGATATTTCAATTCTAAATATTTTTCTTATGTAAAGACTGATCTTCGAATCGGGACAAACTTTAAAGAGCTTTTCGAAATCTGTTACTCGAAGATATTAAAATTTTAGAAATCATATTCAAAATGACTAAGAATTTAATTCCACCTCAATGTCCAAAAGAAAAATCTGATCCTTGAATTCTTGGTCTTTTTGATTTGAAATAATTTTGTAGCTAAAATATTGAATCTTCTTCTTGATTGTTTTTTGAAAAAATTATTTGAAAAAATTTCAATTTTTAACTTGTACTTTTTTATTTTTTATTTCCAGGCGGATTTGATATATTGAGAAAAAATTCATTGATTAAAAAGAATATCTGGCACGAAAAATAGTTAACCTTTTAGTAATCACCTATATACTTATATAATTTTTTTATTATTTAAATAATAAAATATATGGCATAATATATTCGCATAGAAATTTCGGTGCAAATAGCCACTTTTTCAGCTCCCCTTATTCGTACTGACAATATCCGGCTATTTGTACCGGCATTTTGGTACACTATTAAAAAATAGACAATTACACATTTTGAAAGTAACAAAATAAAGAATGCGAGGACAAAGCATGTAAATATTTTTTATCTGACCATCGTGTTACTCGATCATTTTCAACCTGAAAGTTTTTGCACTCGAATTTTCTTTAGACAATTCTTGTTTCTTCTGATTTCGAAGTATATTATATTCAAAAGGGAAATAAAGTATCAAGCACCTTTTGAAATAGGTAATATCGGAATTCATATTTTGAATTAAAAGCTTATTTAAAAATTTTTGTTAAAGAATTATATAAATTGCAAACTGTGCGCTTTGTGTAAGTTTTTGTATAGCAGGAATTTTTTTGTCACTATCGAGCCCTTTTTGAAATAAGTTAAATTCAATTATTTCTTTTACTTATTTTAAATCATTGTTTTTGAAAAAGTTATTCCACATGCAAAACTAAGTAAAGAACTTTGATAAAAAATTATATAAATTGAAAGCTGCGTTTTATGGAAGTTTTTATATAGCAAAAAATCGTTTTTTGTCATTTAGGTTATGAAAGCATTTTTGCACTTGACTTTTCTGTATTCTATATTACATTTCGATCGTTTGTAAGTGTTTTAAATATTTAGCAAAAAAAGTATCGAGCCTTTTTCTACAATAAGTACAATTTGATTCTTTGCTTCATACCTTTTAAATTATTATTAAGGAAGTGCTATTTCATGTTAAAAACTTCGCGAGAAAGTATTATCAAAGAATTGGATACGTTTACAAATGCACGTTTTGTGGGTGTTTTTGTGTAGCAGAAATTCGTCTTTTGTCCTCAAAATTATTAAAACATTTTTGCACTTGACTTTTCTTTATTCGTGATTGCTTTTCGATTGTTTGTAAACTTCTTAAATATTTAAAGAAAAAAGTTTTAAAACTCAATTCGAATAATAATTAAACTTAAATTCCTAAATACTTCTTAGTAGAAAATGTTTAATTGAAGTCTCTTAAAAATTGTTCAATTTGCTTTACAACTAACTGCTAATGAATCATCAGAAGGATGTTTTATTTAAAGAAACATTGAGTTCAACAACTTTTAGTTGGACCAAGGTCCAAATGCGTCGATAGCGAAATGAGTTAGAGCGGGCGGTAGAATACACGAGTTTGAGTAGTTAGGTAAGGGTTCGAGTCCTCAGCGAGTGCGATTTTGTAAAATGTTTAAGCGTGCAACTATATGTGCGAGTGACCAGGTGCGCGAAGTGTATATTAGTAATCATAAAAAATGAAGGCTGTGTTTTAATATTAATTCAAAAAATAAGCAGAAATATATCCCAGAGAATGATACAAAGTCAGTGGATCTTAAATAAAATATTTTTTTGTGTATACTTTTTATATACCTGTAAATATATATATATATATATATATATATAAAGATTTCAGAAATATTGTATTATTATAATAAAATACAGTAAATATATTTTTTATACGTCATTTCCAATGTAGGTTCAAATTTAGAGCCTACT
>JAUELO010000332.1:3569572-3583368 GCA_032357855.1 Amphibolips quercusostensackenii
AAACATGATTCATCACATATTTGTAGCTTTTTTTTGGTGAAAAAATTTTGTCCATCGATTTTTAATGCACCTTGTGTTGTTTGTCTAAAAATTTAATTTTTTAAATTTTAATGCTGTTTTTTACGAATATAACAAAAACTACGCGTCGCATCAAAATGTAAATAATAACAAATTTTTTTTGGTGCACAATTTTAGTTGGATCATCTTTTGTTGTATCTTGCATAGTCTGACTGCAGAATGGCATTTTTTATTTATTATTTTTTATGGTAAAATCATAATTAGAATTTTCGATTTTTCAGAAAAATTCAAATAGTTGTTATTATAATTTTGTTAGGTGTTCAAAATTCAACGTTTTTCTTTTTTTTAATTTTTTTATATCGAGCGTTTTTTGGACTGAAATGTTCATTTTCATTTGTTTTTTAGGATATTGAAAATGCTACAACTCCGCTAATCTTAGTTTCATTAAAAAAAGTCATTGTGATATATTATTTGTCTTTTTGAGTACTACTTATAACTGTTCATAAAATTCTAAAATCTTGAAAAAAGTGGTCTCAAAAATTTTTAAAATGTGCTTGTTTTTGAATTTTTATCCAAAATGGCTGGCTAACGAACTAGACCTTCAATTTGAGACACTTAAAGAGTATACCAAAGGCCAATTCAATAATTGAATTTTTTCAGAAGTTATCGTTTTAACAGACAGACATGAAGACATACAGACATACATGCAGACATACAGACATACATGCAGACATACAGACATACATACATAGAGACAGACAAAAAAATTGGTAAAAACCTGTTTTTCGGGTTTAGGGGGTCTCAAAACGTTGACATTTGACAAAAACTGAGGGGGTCAAATTTTACATAAATCTAATACCTTGTCATTATAGGATGAGAATGTAGAAATAAACTTTTTGGGAAAACGACACAAGATACAATAACACTTTATAAAACAACATTTTTCGCCTAAATTGTATCTGCAGATTTTCTCAGAACTACTTTGCTGTAGGATACGTATTTTTTGTGCAAATCGTAAAAAAAAACAAAAAATTTAACAAATTATGGATGAACGACACAAGTTGCAATAAAATCTTTAATAAAAAAAGAATTTTTTTTTTCTAGGATTTTAAAGCGCACTTTTGATTGCGGCCTAGGCGCACTCAAACTTAAAATCCGCGTGCGCAGCTGGCAGGTTTTTTGTCTTTCTCTTTCGTATCCAAGACCTAGCTTTAAATTTATGACTTCTTACAAACAAATTACTCTATTTAAATAAAATGAACTTTTTTTCTAATAATCGCTTTTTTGTAAAAATATAGTCTATAAGGTTAAAAATTTGAGTATTTGCTTCGAAATCCGTCTCTTTTGGTAAAATTAATCTTGGTAATTAAATATTAATGACGTAGTCAAATATTTTCCTTTTTTGTTTAAAATAACCACACTTCACCTCTGGCTTAAATAATCTTTCTGAGAGAAAATTCAAATTGCAAAATACATGTTATAAAATAAAAAAATCAAGGAAGGCGTTAATATTTTTTTTTGCAAAACCTGTGGCAAATAATAACAAATACGAAAATCGAAAATACAAATCGAAAATATTATAATATAATAATATTTTTAAAAAGTAGTTGTAACTATCAGCATACTAAATAATTAAACGCAGAAATTTACAGTTTTTAGACACAACAAGGGAAAAGGAAGACGTTGTTTACATTTGTAAGAAACTTGATAAGATGGAGAAAGAAGAAAGCGGAATTTCGACAAAACTTTGGATGGCGAAAAATCTACAAATTTAGATGATGTGCTGTTCTTTTATCCATACTGTAGCTCTTCGGAGTCAATTTTGTCCCAAATAAAAAATGGAAACAAACTTAGAAGAACCTTAGTAATATTTTTATAGCTAATGATTTTGATGTATTTTTATGTTTTAAAAATAAAATCAGTCAAGAGTCTGTGGGGTACGCGTATGAATAGTCAAGGATATTTTGTGATTTTTAGGGTTTAAGTGAATCGGGTGTAATTTACTAACAATAATTAATTTATTCAAACAGTTAAGCAAATCAGAATTTACATAAATTTTCAAAGTAAGATCAAACGGGAGACAAAGTATTCTCGACCGTGACGGGTGTCGAACTGATGACTGACAACCGCACTTCCAGGATCAGCAGACAGGTCAAAGGACCTTTCCGTTGGCAAATATAATGGCACGTATGCTACGATGGGAAAGGGCTACGAAGGAATTTCATTGAACAAAACAATCGTTTGGACGTGCCGATCTTAGTCCCTGCGCTGGGCCTGTTTACCAGATGGCTAAGTCTGCTAAATTGCTTTATTGCACTCAAAGTCTTTTGTGGTGCCGTTTTATGAGTATCTGCCTACTTTATACTATTTTAGAAATAATATATTTTAAGTTGAGCTACGCTACATGACCCTGTCACCAGTGATAATGCTATATGGAATAAAAGAATAATGTCGCTGCTAAAAAAAAAATTACATGTGATAAATGTTATTAGATAACTTCAAATGGTTGCGAAATACAAATAAACAAATCTGAATTTGAAAACAAGCCTGTAACAGTTCGGGGAAACGAACTCCTCTGCCTGACCGTGTGTTAAAGCGAGTCTGTTCCTCTTTTCTACATGGTTGCTCTTCTGGTTGCTGAGGTTGCCATTGCTCGGCGTCGTTTCCGTGTCCAGCTTCTTTATCAGCTGCGTTTCCATCTGCCGTCTTTCCTCCCAGTACAAACGCCGGTTTTCATATGTCGATAAAATCATCAATTCGTTTTCCTTTCACTAAAACAGTATAGATTTTTAAAAATCGCTGCACTTGATGTGAGAAACAGGGTACCTGTCCGGTACTATGCGTGCGTTCAGAGCAAGATAATCACCGCAATGCTGCACTCCGTTATCTTTTTTCCCTACCAAATGTAAGGGTGAAGCCGATGGCCTCTTCGACGGTCAAATGATTCCTTGCTGCATCATCAGGTCAAATTCCGTTTTGGCTTGCTTGTAACGATCAGATGCAAGCCGTCTTGATATGCAGAACTCTGGCGATCCAGATGTGGTCTTGATGTAGTGCTTTACATCGTGTTTAGCTAGTACTTTACTGAAAATCGCGGGCCGTGTCACTTGACGAAATTTGGAAAGGATTCGATGGTAATTCAAACTACTAACGATATTTCTGATGAAAATGTGTTTGCGCGATGCCAGTTGACTTTGTGTCTCTAACCCGGTTTCCAGATCGATTAGACGTTTATTTTACGAATCGACGAAAAGTTTGTAATAAATCAAGAAGTCCATGCCTTTGACAGACGTATGAACATCCGCTACTATCATTCACCATTTGAACCTACGTCTTAGAGATAATTCAACATCGACAGCTATTGTACCGGACGTTGTTATACGTATGCCATTTGCCGAGTAAATTTCATATTCGCACTTGCGTATATGTCGACCAACCCGTTTTTGCAAATAACACTAACGTCGGCTCTGGTGTCGACTGAGAAAGCGATTTTCGTCAATTTATTGGTAACGAAAATGCGACGAGTTCTGCTAGGAACATCGTTGATCGCCGCTATCAATGATGTTTTATTTTGTTTCCTGCGGCCTTCTAAGTGCATGGTTTGCAAAAATCCGTTGCTTTGTCACCGAATTTATAGTAATGCTAGCACAGATCCTCTGAACATGATTCGCGATTTCGAGATGCTTTTCGACCGCGCGACTGACTTCTTTTCCGAGATCGGTCTCGTCTTTGCGTTCCTCTATTAATAGCGCTGGTTTTTGTGCGCAATTTTTTACGCTCTTTATGTAAAATCGCGACTTTAGATTTTTCGGAAACTTTCGCGATTTTGCTTTTTTCGGGTCGAATTTCGTGGATCCGATCAGCCATCTCATCCATTGCCGTTAAAGATTTTTTCGTCATTAGCGCTAAAACATGCTGGGTCGAAACGGGTAAACTATTTAACCACAAGTTTTATAAAAAAATCTCTGTTTGAATTCGAGCTCGCTGAATTTCTAGGATGTTGCGGAAATTGTGACGGCGTTCGATCACCAATTTCTTCCACTTCTAATAATTTTCTTACGCGCATGCTGCTTGAACCTGATAATCTTTTATTCAGACCGGATTTTACAGCTTCGTACTGTCCTTTGGCCGTCGGATTCTCAAAAATGTCTTTGATTTCTTCGATGTAATTTAAAATTTAAGATTTGCGATCACATAACTGATTTCTGTAGAATCCAAAGTAATTGCGGCAATACTCGACTGTGCTTCCAGTTGTTTGAACCACAGCAAAGTTTGTCCGGACAAAAAGTTTATACGCGCATCGCGACGGCTTGCGCCTAATTTTCATAAAATTGATTGAATTTTATTACATTTTTTGAAAATTAAATTCAACTCTGCCTGCTTCAAGCTTAAAAACCTGAAAAGAAAATTTGGTTTAATTGCTGTTTTGGTAGTTAAGTAGGTTGGTTGTATTTATATTGGGTAAAATATTTTGAAACATAAATGTCCATCGAGCAGGTTCTACGGTCATGAGAGACCCGAGTTCTTCAGGAATAAAGTAATTTGGGTAAACAAATAAAAGAAAATTATTTTATTTTTTCAGTAAATAAATCTAATTATTCTAAATACAATTACAAATGTAAGATTGAAAAAATTTGAATGTTGAGAAGATAAGAGGAAATTTTTAGGAGATCAAAAGTTTTTTTATGATGCGTGTAATTGTTTGAGTATTAAAAAGATCAAAATGTGTGGAAATTTCATGTCCTATTTTTTAGCAGACATTTTGGACACTTCAATATAAAATAAAGAACATTTGACACGCTAAGAAAAAAGTGAACGAAAAAAAAGTACAGAAAAGCAAAGACAAATCGTGCGAGAGCAAAAACAATCTAACGAGAGGCAAGAGGAAAAAGGAGCCAAGAACTAAGGGAAAAGGTTCCCCTACTTCGCTTTATTACACCATGCGCCGAAAATAAACGAGGACGAACCCAAGCTTGCCTGACTTCACGAATCCGTTTTTCGCATTCTCTGGCTTCTGGCTATTACCGAAATTACTAGGTTTGACTTGATTTTTGCTTCGTGAAATTTTAAATAAATACTCTACTCTGTATACATTATTCAAGGTAGCCGCTAGACCGGAAAACCTGGAAAAGACGGGGAATTTATTTTTTGAACGGGAATTTTACAAATATTTAGAAAAAATCTGCCCAGCTTTGATTTCAACCATATATAAAATAATCATTTGAATTGATATCTTTTTAAATTATAATATCATTCAATTTATAATACGTAATTTAAAAATCTTTCACTTTGAAAATATTTTATTCTGGAATTTAATTTTCAAGCCTACATTTTAATTCGAAAAATTTTTTAAATGCCGTTCAATTGATTTACTTAAAAACTAGAAGCGTTTGATATTGAAGATTTTGTATAAAAAACTTTCTTAGTTAATTAAAAACCTGAATGCAAATCAATTAATGAATTTTGAAATTGAACTGTACTGTAAGGTCTTATTAAATAAACAAACGTAAACGCCCGATTGAAACTATATGAAGTATTTTTAAATTTTAAATAACTTTAAGCTAATATATTCATAAATAAATGCTTTTATTAAATTTCAAACATTTTTAATTGATTTTTTAATTGAGAAAGAAACAATCACTCAGTATTTTGTAATATCAGACTGTTATTTTAAAATGAATTATAAAAAAGTAAATATTTGAAACAGAACTATTAATATTAGAAAAAATTCAAATAAGTTGAAAAGATGTTAACTAGTTTCAAAAAATCATGAAATGCTAATTGCTCACGGCCTGATATAAAACAAAATGTATATTTCTGCTAATTTGAAACAAAACTTTTTAAAGCTTTTCAAGAATTTCCAAAAGCTTAAGAAAAATGAAAAGCATTTCCTCAAGACTCCTAGAAAAATCAAAAAAGATTTTTATTTTGAAAAAATAATTTTAAGAGAATATTTAAAAAGATTTGGAAATAGTTACAAAATTATCAAAGATGAATGTGAAATATGTATTATCTTAATTTGACAGGACTTCCAAAAAATTGAAGGAAAAAATTTTAGACCAGTTTAAGGTTAAATCCAAATAATGTTAAAAGATTTTTGGAAGCTCTAAAAAAAGTTAAAAACTAATTTAAAATTTGAACTAATGTAAAACAACGTGTAGATTTTTTAATATTTCAAACTAAAATGCTTTGAAATTTCAGTTAAAAATCTTGAAAACACTACACGTCGTCTTAACTTTTTAAAAATTTTTAATTATTTTAAAAATTTTTTCAGAACTTCTAAACATCGATATACTTAGGCATTTTGTTTAAGTTATTTAAAGTCAGTTACTGAATATTTTAGATACAGTCGTTGCAGCTTCCTGTTAAGGTCTTGATGTATATATATCCTCCTTTTTATTCTCTTTGTTAGAGATGCTGCAGTAAGCCGAAGCCTAGATTTCGATCACAAATATAGTTCTTTTCTCGAAGTCTTAGAGAACAATTACAGGCCTCGAGTGTGCAATGAAAACTGCTGCTCGAAAATCGTAGTTCCAGATAATTTGGCCCTTCTCATTTCGGAAAATTCACTCTCTCCCCCTCAGAGCTTTCATTGAAAAAATATCACGGCCAAAACCGCAAAAACAATAAACGTGGTAATAAAGCTCTTCCAGAACCACATTATGTCTGTGAAAATAAGTCGTTTCCATGGGAGTAAAACAACCGGATAGTATGTGATCTAGGTACTCAGTGTGTGCATGACACGCCCTGCACCTATCGCTGGGAACTTCTTTACGTAAAATGCGGTGACAGTATACTAAGGTGTAAGAGACACCATCCTGACATGCAGAAATAAAGTACTCTGTACCTTGATTGTGTCCTGATGACTAAGAAAAGCAAAAGTTTGCTCTTCCAACAAGAACTGCTTGTCTACACTTCTGTTAAATTTTCTGTGCATTTTCTTGTCTAATAACTACTCGCATATAATTTTAGCTTCTGCATTCTTTACTTCGGCTTTTGGAAGTAAGAAATACAGTTGGAATAAGCCACTTTCCTTACTTCTGATGTTAAATTTTAGGCCAAGGGTCTCGGCCGCCTGCTCCGTGGCTCTATAAAGAAACGCTCCTTCGCCAATCATTTCGTGATTCTTGGCTATTTTTATTTGAGTATCTCTGCCATGTGCAACGGCATAACATGTGTATAGAACCATTTGGTTATAAAGTGATAAGAGATTTATAAATCTACGTCCGCCTTGACGCGTGGTGATATCAAGGGCCGTAAGCGCGTTCTTCGTCCAGTGAACCACCCTCAACCAGTAGAATACAACCAGGGCGACAAGCGTGTTAGTCGAGAATATCTTATTTAACACAGATGGTAATGTCTGAATGCGGCTTTGAGGCACGCCCAGGTTCTCTCCTGTGTCAAAATGTCTGATAACACTTATATCAGCAAGCTCAGGGTCCCTGTAAACGCCAGCAATTTCTTCTTTCTTCAGATAAATTTTGACACACTTGTCTAATCCAGAGTGGTTTTTGGTGGTTCGTTAGTGTCACTGTTGTTCCTACAAGCAGCTAGGGAAAGGGTTAGTCCATCCTTGTAGAGCTCCGCGTGCAAGAATATGTCAGTCGAGTCTTTAGCTGATGGTGCTGCGTAAGCCTTGGCTGATTAAAATCTAAGGCTAAAACTAGCAATGGACCGAAAGACCAAGAGATGCTAGTATCAACTAAACAAGAAGATTGGATTGACATGCTAGAATGCGTCCTGTGTTTAATGTGTTATGAACTATATGATATCTGGTGGACTGTTCACAAAAAGGATTCTCGAGTTCGACCAAAAACTGAGTATCTACAATCACACACTGAACAAGTCAAAGCTAAAGATGATCAAGCAGCACATTGGTGAAAAAGTACAAGTTTTATCTGACGTAAGTAGAAGAATCCAGAAGAGGGAGAGATAGGTCAGAAAAGATCAAGAGTTTCTCGCGGACCCATCGCGCCTCTTTTGAGATCTCCCTGTTTTTTTCAAAAATACTTCCAAGCTTAACGAAGTAGAGACTTTCTAAAAAGGTATACAAAATTCCGAAAACACTAACATTGAAAGAAGATACGCATAATATTATTCGGTTTAAGGAGTTTTGCGACAACCTCATAACATCTGAGGAAGAATGTCCATTACTAATCCGCGACGCTTATTTCGCAGTGGCTGGTGTTACAACACACTATACTCCTACCAAGAGAATCCCCTTTGGGAACTAGATTCACTGTCTCATCTGAAAATCATCGTGTGACAACAAACAACGTTACCTTCCAGAAAAGGTGTATTAAAGAATTATATAAATACAGATAAAAAATCGAACGCGAAGCGCGGGTATTGTTTTGAAAATGTGTTCCTTAAGACCGGTAGGACCTCAAGAAAATAAAATTTTCTTCGATATAAAATAAAAACAAACTCAAAATTTGCTTTAATCGTGAAGGTTTTGACAATTTGATAATATTCACAAGTGAACTTCTTTTTATCTAAGCCGAGCACGAAGTGCGAAAGTTGAAAAGAGCCGAGCACGAAGTGCGGAAATTGAAAACAGCCAAGCGCAAGGCAAAATCTATTCGAGAGCATAGCGCGCAGTACATACTTTATTAAACGCGAAGCGCAATTTTGAAATTTTATCCGACGCGTAGCGCGAGGTACGACAGCCATGCGTAAAGCGCGCGATGAGAATGCGCCCGCGAGGTGGGCAGATCTTTTAGCTTCAACATCGACTATTATATTCATCATTGAAAATTTATCTTTCTGTATTGAAAAAACAATTACTTTTGTTTCAAATTTAACATTTTTTGCTAAAAATTCACTTGTTTGGTAAAAGATTTATAATTTTATTGTAAAATTCATCTTTACTGTTTAAAATGTAATAATTTTGTTAAAAATTGGTTTTTCTTGTTAGGCAATACATATTTTTACATAAGAATTTATCTTTTTTCTTAAAGGAATGAGGATTTAACCATTTTCTTAAATTTTTTGTTGAGAAATTAAAACTATTTTGTTAAAAATTTATATTTTTTTTATTAATTAAACCCTATATCAATCAAAATAATAGTCTTCTTACATTTCCTTTCGCAATTTCTCTACCTATTACATTTATTTATTTAATAATTATGTATTATTTATTTCAATGCTTTTTTTGAAAAAACTCACTTATTCAAATTTAAAGAGTACTTAACCTCCACCTACATAAGTTATTTACGGGCTATTGCTCAAGAGTAGAAAAATTTTTAAAAATCCACAATTTTTCTATCTTACCTTACTTTATTTCTTATGCAAATAATCTATTTTAGTCCCGTGTACCAACAAAATTACACGTGCTTCAATAAAACTAAAACTAGGAAATAAGCGATCTGCACCTTGAGGCTTCCAAGACCACATTCACATATTAATTAAAGTTGTAAAAAATTTCTTCAGTTGAAAGAAATAATTAAAATTAAAATTTTTTAATAAACTCTCCGTTTCACTGATATTCACAAATATGTAAAAAACAGTGTGTGGCAGTCGAATAGATTGAGAAGGAAAGAGGTGAGAAGGGAAAAAAAAGAAAAGGGAAGAGGAAAAAATGGAAACGGGAAAGAGAAAAATGGAAAGGGGAAAGGAACAGAAAAAGAAGGAAGGAAAAGGGAAAAAGAGAGAAAAGGGAAAAAAAAGAAAATAAAAAACAGGAAAAGAAAAGAAACAGGGGAAATGTAAGAGAAAAACAGAGATATTTCTTGATACAGAACCTGCCCCGCCGCGGCCGTGGGGTCGTGCGGTCGAGCGGTAATGTGGTCGACCGTTTTTTCAATTCACTCTCATTTCATAAACAGTTTCACTTCAACAAAAACTAATGGTTTAAAAGTATTTTTAATAAAAAATTGGAATATACCTAGTTAAGAATTCATTTTTTGGTTTGTACATTCATCTCCTTGATTGAAAAATTAACTATTCCATTTTTAGAAAATTAATCTTCTGGATTAAAAAATCATCTTTTGGGTTGAACTCTTCTATTGAAAATTTATATCTTTAAAATTTATGACTGTACTTGAAAATTCGTTTATTATGTTGAATATGTAATTATTGTGTTGTAAATTGGTTTAAAAATAAATCAAGGTTTGATTTGCCCAATTTTAAAATAATTAATTTACCTAAAATTTTTATTTGAATAAGAATTTAAATAAGATTTTTTTGAAATTATAAATACACTTTGTTGAATAATTTAAATATTTAGCAATAGAAAATCATAATAAATATAACTGCGTGTATATATAAATATTATTATAATAAAAATAATGCAACTCTTTGGGTCATAATTTTTTTGGTTTGTTTAAGGATTCAACAATTTGGTAGGAAAAACGATCGACAACTAAAATTTAGTGATTTTGAATTCTCTTTTGTCAAAGCTCCTTTAGCTTTAATTAAAATTCAGTAATTGTGAATTCTCTCTTGTTAAAGCTCCTAAGACTCAAACAAACATTTCAGAAAAGTTCCCATCTTTCTAGCATCACTCAGAGAAAAGATATTTAAGAACCACAATACATTGTTTAAACAACTAGGTTTGTTAACTTGCATAAATTATTACCTTAATAAGTGAAAAGTGGACGAAAATTTTTAAGAGCGCAGAAGAATCAACAGCCTTTTAGCACTTATCTAATAAGATATAATTATAAATACTAATTAATTGTGTAAGCAAGCATGTGCGTTAACTTGCATTATTTATTACTCAACTAAGGTAAAAGTAGTTAAAAAGCAAGAAATTTTAGAAAAACCTGCAACTACCTAGCAATGATAGAAAACATATTTATAAATAATAACAATTTTTAATTTATTATTTTTGCCCACTCAAACTAATCTTTTTACAATATTCAAATTCAATATGATAAAAACTTACAACCAATTGCTTAAACAATTGATTTTCTTAACTTTAAATTATTATTCGCCTCACGAGAACTGAAAATGGGACAAGATGTCGAAAATTAGTGAAAAAGATGCATTTTTCTAGCATAATGCTAAGATAGTATTATTAAAAATGATATAAGATTGTTTAAATAATAATTTTTGTTAAAATAAATTAGTTATCAGCTTATGGTAATTAAAAATTAGGGGAAAAGTCAAAAATTTAAAAAAATGCGATTTTCTAACTCTATTTCAAGAGAAAATTATTAAGAACGATAATAAATTATTTGAACAATTAATGCAAAAATTAAATTATAAGTGTAAAGTATTATAATAATTATAAGAAACAATTTAAAAAAAAAAATAATAATAATAATTAGCACTAAAAACTCGCAACACACATTATTTTACTAATGGGTTTTTTTTGGGGACCCGATAAAACAGACTTATGGAGGTGATATTCAGAAAGTGTTTTTTTTATATTTAACAGATGATTACAAAGATAGATATTGAGTTTCAATTTATTTACTTTATATTGACAATTCTGAATAGAATTCACAAGATCGTTTTTTTTTAATGAGAAATATGTGTTAAACGTTATTTTTTTCGAAAAAAAATCATTATTTTTTTCGTGTCCCGAAACACATTTCTGAGCAATAAGTATAACACTTTTAAAGAAAAATTCACCACCTAATTATACGTGGATTAGAATGGATTAAAGTGGACTTTCTTAATAACTTGAATTATTCCAAATTATGTGAATTACTAGTGGATTATTTAAGCGTGCACTAGATTACATGTAGATTATTCTAGATTGAAAATAGATTACTAATGAATTACTTAAAAATCGTAAATTATGTGGATTACAAGTGAATTATGCTGGTCTGGGATTAGACTACAAATAGATTACTTAGACTTTATGTATTATCTGGATTAAAACTAGATTACAAATAGGATTATCAGAATCACTGGAATTATCTGTAATACAAGTAAATTATGCTATATTGGAACTAGATAACAAATGAATGACTTGTGTTTTATGAATTAGCTGAATTAGTACTAGATTACAAAAAGAATAATAAGTGTTCATGAGTTTCACGGTTTATGAAAGGATTCTTCCAAATTTTAACGAGGCTGAAAATGGAATACTTGAATTTCATTAGTTATCGGGATTACAAGTGGATTATGGTCAATTAGAGATAGATTAAAAATTAATTACTTTGATTTCGTGAATTATTAGGATTACAAGTTGATTATTCTGGATTAGGACTAAATTACAAATACATTGCTTAGATTTCATGAATTATCTGAATTGAAACCAGATTACAAATAGATCACTGAAATTTCATGAATTTTCTGGATAACAAGTGAATTATACTGAATTGTACATAGATTATGAATAGATTACTAAGATTTCATGAATTATCTAGATTACAAGTAAATTATGCTGGATTATAACTAGATTGCACATGGATTACTTGGATTGTATAAATCATATGGATATGAGCTAGACTACAAATAGATTTTTTAGTATTTAATAAATTATTTGGATAATAAGTGAATTATGCTGGATTGTTTAAAAATTTTAAATGGATTACTCAGATTTTATAAATTGTTTGTATTACAAGTAAATTACGTTGGACTATAACAAGATTGCACATGGATTACTTGGATTTTATAAATGATCTAAATTAGAGCTAAGTTACAAATAGATTATTAGGATTTAATGAATTATCTGTGTTACAAGTAAATAATGCTAGATTGGATACAGATTACAAATACATTACTTGGCTCTTATCAATAAGCTGGATTGTACTAGATTACAAATAGAATACTTAGTACTTATTAAATACCTGGAATATGGAAGGATTATTTTAAATTCGAACGAGGTTAAAAATGGATTAATGGATTTCATAAGTTATCTGGATTACAAGTGGATTGTGCTGAATTGCACATTGATGACGAATCGATTACTTTGATTTCATAAATTATCTGGAAAATAAATAAATTATCCTGGATTGCATATAGATTATAAAAAGATAACTTAGATTTCATGAATCGTCTAAGGTACAAGTAAACTATGCTGGATTATAACTAGATTACACATGGATTACTTGGATATTATAAGTTATCTAGATTAGAGCTAGATTACAAATAGATTATCTGAATTTATTGAATTATCTGTATTACAGGTAAATTATGCTTAATTGGATCCAGATTACAAATGCATAACTTCGATTTTATGAACTATCTATATTACAAGTGAATCATGCTAGATTAAAATTAGATTACACAGGAATTACTTGAATTTTCTAAATAAACTGGATTAGACCTAGATTAAAAATAAGTTATCTGGATTTTTTGAATGATCTGTGTCACAAGTAAATTATGCTTTATTAATTTAGATTAGAAGGAAATTACTAAGATGTTATGAATTAGCTGGATGAATAATAGATTGCAAATAGATCACTTAGATTTATTAAATTGTCTGGTACCAGTAACTTATGCTAAATTAAAACTAAATAACATACGGATTACTTGGGTGTCATGAATTATTCAGATTAAAGCTACATTGCAAATATATTTTTGAAATTTTATAAATTATCTGTATTACAAGTAAGTTATGCTAGATTGAAACTAGATTACAAGTTCATTACTTATATTTTATGAATTAGCTGGATTGGTACTCAATTACAACTAAAATATTTGTTATTCATCAAATACCTGGATTATGAAAACATCATTTTTAACTTAAACGAGGCTACAAATAGAGTACTTGAATTTCATGAGTTATCTGCATTGCAAGTGAATTATGCTATATTGGAACTAGATTAGAAGTAGATTACTTGGATGTTATAGATTAGCTGAATTGGTACTAGATAACA
>JAUELO010000332.1:3781106-3792594 GCA_032357855.1 Amphibolips quercusostensackenii
TATTTCTAATCCAAATTTTTACTCTATTTTCAGGTTGTACATTATACTTATGCCCGTCTTCTGCATCCTGATTCCCACCTGGATTCCTTGCTACTTTTTTGGCGAAAAGCCGATTAATGCCTGGTACCTCACTTTACTGAGGTACGCCCTGACCCTAAATGGAACTTGGTTGGTTAATTCTGCTGCTCACATTTGGGGAAATAAACCTTTCGACAAGTAAGTTACCTAACTGATTATCACTGATTTTTCATTGGGATTTTTGTATTTATTATAGGAAATTACTACATCACTTTCAGCTATTTAAAATAAATAAAAAAAAATTTGCTACATAATTTGAATGACGTTTTAATAGAGACAGTAAACTTTTTCTCTAATATTCAAAGACATTTAAGTATCAATATTAAATGGTCTCTGAATTCTACTAGATCCTCTGCATAATTTAAGGTCATGTCTCTTCAACTCAATTTTAGAAGCTTCTCCGAAAAATTATTACACCAGATTGTTGTTACTCAAGTTTTTATAAACATTATAGAAAAAGTTAACTCTTATTTTAACGTACAATAATAATATTGCAGTTCTTGAGAGTTTAATTAAATATTTACTCAAGACCTATCTAACAGCTCATTATAAGTATTTTTTCGTAATACAGGGCAGTTTCTACGTGAACCGAAAAAATCCGGCTATGTGTACAGAAATTTCGGCACAAATAGTCCCTTTTCCAAGTCCCACTAATTGTACAGGAAAAAACGGCTATATACTTATCGAAATTTCGGTACAAATTGTCTCTTTTCTAGATCCTGCTATTCGGACTGAAAAATTCCGGCTATACGTACTGCAATTTTGGTACAAAAAGCCACGGCCTTAATAAAAATCAATTAAATAGAGCTGTGTAGAATGTTTTGAAGAATAAAATCAACTAATATTATAGGAGTGCATAATATTTTTATCTTTTACCTATAACAGAAGCTAAACACCCAAAAAACCATATAACTTTTGTTGAATAAATCATTTTAACTAAAACTAGTTTTTTCTTCAGATTTCTCCTTCAAAATTTTCAAAAAATAATAGTGGGTCCATTTTTGATTTTATTAATTAATATAAAAGTTTGCTGATTTGGTAGATTTATTGTATCATCAGGGTGATTGATTTTATGAGGCAAAAAAATATTCTTTATGAATCCGAACACGCACACTAGCACAAGGTGTACCCTTTTAGTCAACACATTAAAGAAAAACTCAAAATCGTATCTGATTCAGAGGTCTCCTATTTGAGTTTTGTTCATTTTATTGATTACATAGTTACTGTTCTTATTATCTCAATAGTGCATGTATAATTATCATCTTTTATATTACAATCATTGTATATCATTTAATGCAACTTTTTAAACTCATTTTTAAGGAAAAATTAATTATGTCTTACTTGTTCCACATTTTTTTATAAGAATTTTACATATGGTGTGCCAAGTAACCAATACAATAAGTAAATTAAAAAAGAAACTTGTAAAATTTTAAGCAAGTAAGAAAAAATGATTATTTTCCTTAAAAATGAGTTCAAACATTTTCATTTAATTATTTAAAGTGATGGTACATAATATAAAAGGGGATAATTTCATGCGTATTTTTAAGACATTCAGTAAATAAAAACAAAAAATCAAGAAAAAAGGACAAAACTGAAATAGCAGACCTCTAAATCATATCCGATTTTGATTTACTTTACGGACAAATTTTTTTACGAAAAAGTTAAACTCAGGTTAGTGTGTGTCTTCAGATTCGAAAATAATTTTTTTTTCTAATCAAACAACTGTACATAAGAGTACATCCTTTAAAGTACACTTTTAATTTTGATGTAAAACTATCTGCAAATAAGGTTGTCAACGTTGTAACAAATGTATTTAAGAAAGCTATAAAAATGTATACAAGCAGAGATGGAAAAGGGGATGGACTAGTGAAACTTGTCAAAATATTTGACTACTCATCCCAAATTTCGAAACGACGACACTTTGTTTAAATTTATTAAATATAATTGCAATTTCAATTTTCAGAACAATTAGTCCAACTGACAGTCTGAAAATCGCGATTGGAGCCTTCGGAGAAGGATGGCACAATTATCACCACGTCTTCCCTTGGGATTACAAAGCAGCTGAACTAGGAGATTACAAAGGCAACATTACCACAGCTTTCATTGACATGTTCGCGTGGATGGGTCAGGCTTATGATCTTAAAACTGTCTCTGTGGCGATGGTAAACAAAAGAGCTGCCAGAACCGGTGATGGTTCCCGAAAACCAAGACCTGTCGAAAAACCTGACCAGGAGGAAGATTATAAAGGTCATCATCATCATAATCATTTGCACGAAAATGTTGTTTGGGGCTGGGATGATAAGGACATGGCCGAAGAAGACATGGAAGATGCTGAAATTTATAACAAAGGCGATTAAATCGCCAAGAACTTTGGGTGCTAAATGAGTGATTTTATTTATTTTAAATGTCTAGTGAGAAAAAGAAAAACTACTTGTATATATTCACGAAATAATGAGGAGGAAGCAGTGACATATCGACGATCAGAGAACCAACAATTTTTGCAAGGATATTTTTATCGCACTCGGCAAAAATTTTTTAATTTTGAATTTATTGTATTAAAGTAGGATATTATATGTAGTCTATTCATTTTATATTACAGTGTCTAGAGATAGGTTCAAATTTATAAACGTTTTTGAAAGTGCGAAAATTATCTAATTATTAATCACGAAAAATCCTTAAAGGACAGATAGATAAGTTAGGAAAACTTACTACATTTTCTTCATTTAAATTAAACGAAATTCGTTGATTGTTGTCAATAGGGAGTCTTATAGATTATCTTAAATGCAAGAACTTTTTCATAATTCCAAATCTACTTGTGAACTAAGGATTGACCTTAGTTTCTGGATCAACTGTAAATGCTTTAAACCTTGGTCGAGAAGTGACTTTTAAGATCTATTTAATGACTTTGAGTCGAAGATAAGTTTGAAGCTGCAGTGTCGATAAGATGTTGATAAAATAATAAGTTAGTACCACAGCACATACCACAGATATTTTTTATCTGAAGTTAGATACAGAAATTGCAAACAATCAAAAACTGCAATTATCTGATGTCGGATTATTTTTATCTGGAGGCGGATCAAAATTATCCTTCATCAGCTAATCTTACTTGTCAATTGTTTGCAACGTTTTTATCCACCATCAAATAAAAAATATTCCTGCGATATACTGTGACGTTATCGAGAAAATGTTAGAAAAATCTCTCTAAATTTGACTTCCAAATTTAAAATATTTGAATTTAGAGAGCATACCAGTATATAAATATAAGTAAGACCGATTGGGAATTCGATGGTCATAGTTTTAAGAAAATATAAATTATATTATGATAGCATTTTTAAAGACAAAATCATATTTATGCACGACTTTCAACATTCTAGATAATAGGTTTGTAACAAAACATCAATTCCACATCAAAGAAACATAATATTGTAAATTAGACTAACTGTCATTAGGATACAATACATCAATTTTAATTATTGTTTCGCTCTTAGATTAGTCTCTTTTAAAATAAAAGCCATACAAAGCTGATAAATCAGGCTGATAATGTGGTTATTCTGAAATTAGAGATTAAATCTTTTACATCTAATTTTGGAAAAGAGCCTAGAGAAGATAGATTATAGAGTAGTGTTTTGAAGTGCTTTCAGTGTAATTTAAAATAAATTATAAACCTAGATGTATAAATATAAAGGAAGACTTCAAGGAGTACTACTGTGTAATCTATTCACATTGAAGCAAACAAAGGTGTAATCATTTCGAGAATCGTCATTTTGGATAACATCAAAATTTCCATTTTATTTATGAATAAATTATTGTTACCGAATTTTTTAATTTTATTTCTACCACTTTATATAACTTTTAAATAGTTGAGTTGGCAACATTTTTAAACATGATTCCAGTTTTTATTATAATCTAATAACTTAAAAGTTCGGACAATTATTTTTATATAATTATATTTCACTGATTTCTCAGATGATTTTAACATGAAAAATTTGAATTTGAAGGTTTTTATATTTGAATGTTTCCCATGAAATTAAATGATTACAATACATTATTATTTGAACAATATTTTAGACTTACTAAGATTTTTGAAATTTCTTAATCTACTTATGCAGAACAAATGCTGAAAAATCAGAAAAATCAAGACTAGAAATAACTTCAAATAACAATCGTTAAGTTACGTTACAGTTATAAACTTTTTCTTTTTGGTAAATAATTCTAGAAAATGTTCTCCATCTGCATTTGTTTCCATTGGCTAAATTTGCCTCAATTACACTTCGCATTTAAATGCAAGTCAGCAACACGTACGTCTCTATTAATTAACAACGATCGTCATTCTTACTGCAATTCTGTGTCACACGTAAGACAGAATTTTAAGATAAGTGTCCAAATTATAACCCACGATTATTAGGAGGAAAGTGATGTTGACTTTTAAGTTGTTTTCTGTGTCTAAAGAAGTCGCTTTAAAAAATGGAGTTGCTTTTATTATATTTATATTTTTTTAACCAACAAAATTCGATAAAGAATCTACCACTATAACTGGGATCGTTCTTGGAATTGATAAAAGTTTAATTGGGATTGCTAAAAATACAATTTAGTTTTTAGCATGCATATATTTTTTATTATTTTCTTAAAGCTCTGCTTCACAAATGCACTTTTGGAAATTTTTTTTTATATTTCTATGCTAATGCTTAAAACGCGATAAAAAATAAATTAAAAACGTTTGTTAATGCCTGAAAAATAATAAGAAATGTTAATGCACAAATTATAATTCCGTGAAGTACCGAAAGTCTTAAAATATTTATATACATAATAATCTACGATTCTCCACATTGAAGCTCCTATGTTCCCGCTCGTTTTTCGCCTGTTTTTTAACTCGCGACTTTTTCTATCATATAGTTGCCCCGTTTGACTTTCAAATTATTTATTTTGCACTATAGATTAAAATGATTAAATTGTAAAAATGATGACGCAGAATTTGAAAATTAATCGTCGTTAACGACTTATTTTCAAGATCCCAATTTAAGAATGCTTCAATTTTTAATCAAAGCTTGGAATTGTTTAATTTTTTACACTTCAAGATAAAATTCAATTATTTTTAAAGCTTACAATTAGAAAGGCCGTGTCTAGTCGTCCCGAAAAATTGGGGGACTTGAAAAAGGGGATGGGCTAGGCGTTCCGAATTTCCAGGACGACGAGACACTTCGCATTAGAAAACATAAAATTCTCAGCGTTTTTAGAATAGCTAAACTTAAGAGGTTCACAATATTTTTAATTCTTTTAATTCTGAGTGGAGTAAACGACTATAAAATTTGTATAATTTCAATTTATAATTAAAATAGTTTACAGTCATTTTGTATAAATTTAGTGCTGCAATATTTTTGTAATGCATTTTGGCCTGCTAATCTTGAAAATGGTATTGAAAATTTTTTTTATCGATTGGTTTTCGAAATATGAATCTTGAACAAAAAAATTTTTTCGATAATAGCTTTACTCTGTGAACTATATCTCAAGTCAGAAACGACCAATCTGGTTGCAAAAGGTATTAAGGTAAAGAGCATTGAATCTGCAACAAATATTAGTATCATTTTCCCTGAACAATTTGGTAGTTGAAGTGCAATGAACCGAAATATTGAAAGAAGCATTGTTTAAGATAAAAACTAACATACAAAATTTCGAAAACCAATCAATAAAAAATTTGTTCAATGCGATTGTCAAGTTTAGCAGGCCAAAATGCGTTGGAATAATATAGCTTCACTAAATGTACAAGATTTTATTTTTTTATTTTAGACTAGTGTTATAGTTTCAAATGAACAATTGTAAGGCAGTTTAATTTTTGAGGCCTTGAAGATAAAGTTGTTTTGCTTCAAAAGCAAGGAGGTAAATAATAAAATGTCAGAAATGGGAATCAACAGTAAATTTGAATTTTTTTAACATAGTGTCTCGTCGCGAAATTCGTGATGAATAGTTCAATATTTTTCATACGCTTGGCTAGTCGTCCCGAAAATTCGAGACTACTAGCTCATCCCCTTTTCCAAGTCCCCCAATTTTTCGGGACGACTCGACACAGCCTTTTTTTAAATTAAGGGTTCTTTTTTTTATTTTTACGATAAGAAAAGCTTAGGTTTTTTTGTTAAATAGTCGAAAAATAAAAATTGTCTTATTTACTTGTAAAAATAAGTATTCAGTATCGGGAAAAAACCAGAAATTTGTTGTTTTGAGAGGCGAACTTAAAATATTTTAGGTTTATATTGAGTAGACTGAGGCTAATATTGTACAATCATTTTTAATTTATAGCCTTAAGAATTCATAAATTTTAAATGGAAATCCTTCCGAATAGATAATAGTTTCAAACTCAGATATGAGAAATGCGAGAACAATTTTATTTCACTATTAAATCATTGAAAATTTTAAATATTCTGAATTGTTTGGTTTTAATTTCAGGCAGTTTTAAGTTTTAAGGTAATAATTTCAAATAAAAATATTAAAAACTCAAAAATATGAAGATTTTAGAACCTGGCATTACAAATTTAAACATTTCTTCATTTGCAAATGCTTCTAAACATTAAAAATTTCAAACTCAACTTAAAAAAAACAATTTCCAATTGAAAGGCTTAAAATTGTAATCATAGCGATCTTGTTTTGTATTCTTTTTTTCAACATTTATTTTTAATCTTCATGATATCTTAAAATTGTTTGATTTTTATTTAGAGATTTAAAAAAATTAATAACTTGAAATTAAAAAATATTTGATTGCAAGATTTCAAGGATGACCAATAATTCTAAATGAAGTGTTAGAAACTAAACGATTTGAAATAAAAAAAGTAAAAAATTTTGTCCTTTCAAGTCAAAATAGTTGAAAATACAAGTATCTGAAATTGAATACTCAGTAATGGAATAATTTCTTTATTTTTGAATGGTAATAATTTGAGAGTTCCAAATTTTCATGTCATACACTGCATTTTCAATTTCTCCTGTTCATAAGTTTTACTTTTGTAATTAAAATTGAAATGCATGAATTTTGAAAAGTATAAGCAACTACTTTCAAAATGTTTACTTTCAAATAATTTAAATTTACATGAAATCAATTTAATTTTAAAAAGTTTGATGTAAAAAAGTTCTGTCACAATTTATTTTTAATGCTTTCTATTTAAAATTACTTCATTTTTTACGCTTTTTGAGTATAATTCAATTTTAAAGGTTCATAAGTGGAATTTTGTACATTTTCAATCTTGAAAATGACGGCGAATTTGTTTTTTGAGCTTGGAAATGTTTTATAACAAATTTTAATAACAATTTATAATTTCTTACATAATACCAATTTTTATTTACAAAATTTTAGAAGAATTGACTTTGAAACCTTCGATTTAGTTTTTAATTTCAAACAGTCTCATTCTAATCACTTCGGATGAAAAATTACTTTTTTAAAGTTTACAATTCTTAGTCATTCAATTTTGAACGCTTCTAATTAGAAATAATATAATTCAAAAATTTATTTAATTTTTAAATGATGCAGGTTTAGAAATTATCATTTGAAATGATTCAATTTTGAACAATTTAAAATTGTCCAATTTTCGAAATTGTAATCTAAAAGTATTTAATTTTCCGATTCTTTAGTTGAAAATAAAATGTTCCAATTTTAAACGCTGTAAATTACAAATGATACACTTTCACGTTCTTTCTAACGAAATTTTCACATTCTAAGCATTTTAATTTTAATTAAAAAAATTTTTAAAGCTTTTGATTGAAAAAATTTTTATTTCAAGTACTTTAAATGTGAAGTTATTCAATCTTACATGCATATATTAAGAAATTATATAATTTCAATTCCTTTTGATTCTGTTAGAGAAATTGTACTTTTTTCAAAATTTTACCTATTAAAAAACTATTTTATTCGGAACGTTTTCAATTCAAACTCGTTCAATAGATTTGTTTTAGATTTTAAGCTTTTTCATATAGAAATTATTAATCGCTGTTTCAAAAATTTGAAAAACTCCTGATATTAAAAATTTAAAAATTGGTTTAACAATAAAGTTTTAAATTGTTTGCATTGCTAATAGTAGGAAATAGAAACCCAGAGACGTAAGCGAGCGCTTCGCGTAGTTTTTGTTTTAATCGTAAAAAAACATTAAAAATTTTTTTAATAAATTTTTGGAAAATCAATAAAAGATACGAAAAAAATGAATAGACAAAAATTGTTCACCCAAAAGAGATCTATAAATAAAAAAAATATATTTTTTGATAGGACGCGTAGTTTTTAATTTAAACGTAAAAAATAACATTAACATAAGTAAAATTTTTGGAAAAACGACACAGGCTACAAAGAAAAAATAAACAAATGTTGTTCACAAAAAAAGATCGATAAATTTGTTATTAATTATTTTTTCATAAGACGCGTAGTTGTGGTTGTAATCGTGAAAAATGTAATTGCAAATAAGAAAATTAAATTTGAGGAAAAAAGACACAAGGTCCAATAAAATTAATAACAAAATTGTTTTAAAATTAGATCTCAATATTTGCTTTTGACCTTTTTTTTTCTAACGAGACACGTGGTGAGAATGCGTTCATCAAAGCCGAACGAGTTTTAACAAAAGAAAATTCACAATCATTAAATCCCAGTCATCGATGGTTTGACCATTAATTTTAAAAGGCTAATGCAAAAATGTGATGAAAGTACAGTGACCGAGCGCGTAGCGCGAGGTAAATATATTATCGATCGCGAAGCGCGAGATGCAACAGATGCGCGTTCTAGGCGCGCCCAAACTTGCGTGGATTCTCATTTGATTACTGAAGCTAAAGCAGCACGTAGTATGGTTATAATCAGATGGAGGCCGTCGTACTTGCACTAATTTCTGCAAGTTTCGAGATCGCAAAGCAAATCGAAGTATGTAGAATCTTTCTTGTAAACAAAGTCTTAAAAAATGCATAATTGTACACAAATTAAAAAATAACATTAAATTTTTATATCATTCCTTAAGAAAATATCAATATTTCTAAAAATTGTCTGGGGTATTAATCTTGAAAAAATTTCACCTAAAAACTAGTTTTACAACATTTTATTACGATTTAAAAATACATTAATAATTTTTCAATATTTTTGGATATTTTAAATTGCTCTTTAACTAATATGTCTGTGCAATTTTCCTTTTAAAATAAGACCTATAATCTTGAAAAATATTTAATAGCTCTTTTATTATCAGTCATCAGGGGTCATTTGGTGCAGTTATTTAAACATTTTTAAATGATAAAGTTGCAAAACTTAATAATTTACGTTACAGTTATGTTAGCAATAATGAATTTTGGAAAAATGTCAATGTATCCAAACTTTTAGACACAATAAAAAAAATGTTAAAATGAACCTTTGTGCAGTACAGAATGCACCTATGACAATTGTCAGTTCATCTGAGGAAAGAATGGATTGGTGGCGGAAGTGGGGAATACCACCGGCATGTGCAAGTCTTTGAAAATACTTTATGTATCACTTGTACTCTAGAAACGTTAGGACTTGTATACTCATCTTTTAAGAAATATGTCCCTGGAGTGTGAAAGGAGTGGAACAGGTTCTGAAATTTTGTCTAGTTAACAAAAAAACTAGCAGATCGGGATTCGTGTCACAAAAGTGAATGTGCCTTTGCGAAATTAACATCTCAGTAGCAGAGTGAGTGGACGGAATTCGCATAAAAGGTTTCTGAATATTATGTTTATCAATTCTTTTATAAAGACATTTTAAAAATTCCAATTATGTTTAATTTAAAAAATTATGTTTCTGATAATATGTAGCACAAGATATTTTATTTAAAAAAACCTTAATATTGTTTAAAATACTTTGTTTATGCCTTATTCCACATAAAATTTATATTAATGTTATAAATAAGAAAAGTTACTTTTAATAAATGAATTTATGAACTATCAAGGCATTTAATAAAAAATCCGTTGTAAACTCATATTGGCCTTATTAATTATAATTTTTGACATACATAGACAATCGTTGATAGAATTATTAATCAAATTTCTCTGAATTAGTGATATGAGACGGTACAACTGAGCTTCGAAAATAAATCTACAATTCAAAACAATGTGTCCCTGTATCTTGTGACCGTGAGGAAATATCTTTAAGTGAAAAAAGACAATTGCTACACTGCCTTTGTCTTGTCCTAGTTTCTGTATTACAAAAATGAATTATATTCTTAAAAACTTTTAATAGTATGATCATAAAATCCAATAAATTAAGCATTGTCTCATTATATCACGAATTTGTTTTAATTAAAAAATGAAGTATTCCTATCTAACATAAATGTTTTCTTGAATTCAATACCATTATCATTACAAAATAAAAGATTAAAACTCGGATGCAGTGAAACTTTTCATTTAAACTCTACAGATACAGAAGTACATACTGCCGAAATTGTCGGATTTCAATTTGGAGTTAGCAGCCTAAACTCTCCAATCTCGTCCTGTGCGTACGCGTAGCGGCGCGCGTTAGGTGCCAGCACAAAACGAGATTGGAGAGTTCAGTCAGCTAAACCCTAGCTTGGAGATTCGTTTTTTTAGATTGAAGATTAAAATATTTTCGTAGAAAATGTACTTTTACAATAAAATTCATATTTTGTTGTTGAAAAGACAACCAACTACTTTTTTAGGATGAAAATTCAACTATTTTTGTTCGCCTTTTTTGTTTCAAAATTGATCTATTTAGTAGAAATTGCATCTGTTTAGGATAAAAATGTAACGGTTAAGTTGTGAATTCAAAAATTTTGTTAAAAATTTATCCGTTTTGGTTGAAAATTCAATTATTTTGCAGAAAATTTACTTTTCGTTTAAAATTCATATTTTGGTGTTAAAAAGTTAAATGAAATCTTTTTTGGGTGAAAATTCAACTATTTTTTTTAATTTATCTTTTTAATTCAAAAACTGATTTATTATAGCAGATGTTGCATCTTGAATAAATGAAAATGCAACTGTTTGGTTGAAAATTCAACAATTTTGTTAAAAAGTCATCTTTTTTGGTCGAAAATTCAATTTTTTGTTGTTGAAAAAACAACTATTTCATAACAAATTTACTTTCTGCATAAAATCTTTTTTTAAGAAAAATTCATATATTTTTCGGAAATTTGTTTTCTAATTCAAGAATTTATATATTTTTGTAGAAATTGCATCTTTCTTGGATAAAAATGCAACTGTTCGATTGAAAATTCAAAAATTTTGGTTAAAAAGTCATCCTTTTTGTTTGGAAGGTTAAATTTTTCGTTGAAAATACAACTGTTTCGTAAAAAATTTACTTTTGACTTAAAATTCTTATTTTGGAGTTGAAAAATCATCTGAAATCTTTTTTAATCTTTTTTTTTTTTGTAACGTTTTTTCGATAGAAATTTCATCTTTCTTGAACAAGAATGCAACTTTTTGGTTGGAAATGCAA
>JAUELO010000332.1:3804044-3815772 GCA_032357855.1 Amphibolips quercusostensackenii
TGACGAGTCGGATGACATATCCAGTTGCGTTGAGACCGATCTTTCCGAGAAAGATCGTGGTAGTAGCTTCCGGAGCCTACATCTGGGCTAAGCTTACAAAAACATTCAAATATTTGTTTTATTTTTCACATGTGACGTGTATGAGTTGACTCGCGGGTTGGAACTCGGATCTTGGTTGAATTGGATTAAGTCAAATTATAATTAAGGTAAATTAGTAGAATCTCGACTATGTGAGACTATTTTTGACAATGTAGACTACGTTTCTCCCTCGCTGACGAACGCGAGTCGTTATTAAAGTGCTAACAGGACTGAAATAGAGAGAATTTATTCGTAAATATCACTAAAGCTATTCTTGTTGTGATTTTTTTTTAATTCATGAAAATTTTTCAAAAAGGAGACATACCGTATGTCGAAGTTTCTCCTCAATTCAAAATTCATAAATTTAGACAATTTTTCGAGTGATCAAAAAAATGTTGTCATAAACAGAACAAACGTCTTTATTCCCTGACGTTTTTTAGAAATACCATGCAATTAATCAAATCCCCTAAATCTTTGAACTACTTGGAGATCCTCTTGAGTACCTTTAATCTTTTAAAGAATCCCTTGAAATCTTTGGAAATAGTAAAAATCCATTAAAAGAAGTCCCACTAGGTAGCTAAACGAAAGTAGCCCCCCCCCCCGATCTCAAAAGATACATAAATACATACACATACACGAAGTTTGTCTATCACAATGTAGCCCTTCGGTCATGTTCGTGCCTATTTAAAAAATGCCCGCATATAAATTAAAGTAAACGTATTCATTTAAGTGATTTAAAAAAAAAGTTTAAATCCCTAGAAATCTTTCGAAATTCAATTAAATCTTAAGAAATTTCTTTAAAAACCAGCCGTGTTGCGGTGTATTAAGAAGAGCCAAGGGCCGAGAGGGGAGGATCTGTTTAGTCAAGCGTGATAAATAAGGGGAGGGTAGGACTGTCAGCGTGTTAGTTGCAGGTTGCGTAATACCTCCAAATCCGACAGAAATCGTAATGACGGCCCTAATGTTTACGCTCGTAATGTTTAAATTTTTTGAAATGCTACAAAATTCTTTCAAATCCATTAAAAAATTTGAAATCTCTTAAAATTTTTTGGAAGCTGTTAAAATAACTTAAAATAGCCTACAATCCTTCAAAATTTCATAATAATATTGAAATAATTGCAAGTCTTATAAAATCCTCTAAATCTGGCGAAATTAATTGAAATCTCTTGGAATCTTAGGAAATCATGAAAACTTTGTTAATATTGTTTGAAATTTTTGGGAATCATTCTAAATAACTTAAAATCTTTAGAATCCTTTAAAATCTTGTAAGTTCCCTCACATCCCTTAAAATGGTTAAAATCAGTAGAAAGTTGTGTAGAAATGTGTTGAAATCCCTTAAAATTTTTGGAATCTTCGGAAAAAAGACTGCTGAAATCCTTAGAAATCCTTTAAATCCGTGAAAATCTTTGAAGTCCTTGGAAACGAAAACAAACTTTGAATCTTGTGAATTCCTTGAAATATTTAGGAATTTCTTGAAATTTTTTTTTTAGTATCTCTAGAAATCTATTAAAATCGAGCTCAAAATCTTTGAAAATATTACAAAATTATTTTAAATTCCTTTGAAATTTTCAAAATCTATTCAAATTCTTTAGAATCTATTATTATAGATAACAAAATTTAATTCCCGAAAATTCCGTAAATACTTTAAAATAATTAGAGGTCTTATAAAATCCCTTAAATCTTGTGACATTCTTTGAAATCCCTAGAAACCTTTGAAAATCTTACGAAATTTTTTGACATTCCTCGAAATTTTTTAAATCTCTTAAAATTTTCGAGAGCCTTTTAAAATAACTTAAAATCTGTCATTTTTCTAGAATTTTGAAATAATTATAGGATATTCATTATAGGATAATTAGTATAGACCTATACTGAATTTCATGTAATATTTTTTCGAAAGGGTGTAACGACCATAGTAGTGAGATACGTACAAGTTGAACAGTTTTCGAATTTTGTAAAAACAGTTAAACTAGAAAAAATTTACAAAAAACAAGTATGAAATGCTGTTTACTTATGAAAAATAAGTAGTCAAGCCCGGCCTGCCCTTAAAAATTAGCTCTTTAAAATAAGTGATTAATTTTTTTTTAAATCATAATTTTCATGTGCTGTGCAGCACACACTGTGTACCTGGGTGTTCTAAAGATGCATTAAAAAAAATTTTTTCTGATTTTTATGTATATAGCCTGAAAATTTGTTAGAGATCACATAAAAATAAATCCATTTTTTCTAATAATATTTAGAGTTAGCGCAAGGACCATAAAGTTCTACACGTATTTTCCATAAGAAAAAAAGATGCTTTTGTAAATTTGATACAGAATCATCAATATTATCTGAATCGAATTAAAACTTAACATTTCTCTTCACAAATAGTTATAAAATACGAATAAAATATTTCTTTTTAAATACCACCCACATAAGTCTGTTTTATAGGGTTCCAAAAAAAACCATAAGTGAAATAAAGGGTTTTGCGAGTTTTTTGGTGCTGATTATGATTTTTTTACGCTTTTTAAAATTCAAAATATTTTCGATACATGAAATACAATCTAATACTGATAACTGGAGGTTTAAATAAATTTTCTAAGCAATTTATTATTGTTTTCAGCAATTTTCTCTTAGAATAGGGTGAGGAGGTCGCAGAAAAAAAATTTACCACTTTTTGTTTAATTTTCAATTAGACCGAGGTTATACTTCATTAACGTTAATGAAAATGATTGTTTAAACAATTTATTATTATTGGTAATAATGTTCTCTTAGAATAATGCTGGAAAATTGCAGTTTTTTAATAATGCTTTCACTTTTTGTCGAATTTTTAATTAGAGTCAGGTTAATACTTAACATAAGTTGAAAAATTAATTTAAGGTATCACAAATAATTGTTTAAAGAATTAATTATTATTGTTAATAATATTCTACTTGCTTAATGATAAAAAGTTGCTGTTTTTATGAAATTTTAAACTATTTGTCTATTTTTAACTGGGAGTGACTTCATACCTAATTAAATTTAGAAAAAATAATAGTTTAAATGAATTATTGTTGTTGACAGGGAAGAAGAAGGGCTGATATTAAAATATTGGCAGTTCTAAATTTTCCATTTACGCTTGGCAATGAATTTCTTATTGTAATTCAAAACAAAACTTTTACAAGTCATTTACGGACCTAGTCCTCCCACCTACTTCTAATTATTTCATTATTTGTTTTTGTCTCTTGTTGAGGTTGAGGTTCACTTATTATGTGTTCAGAACTAGAAAGTCAAAGCAAAACTGAAGATTTTTGAAAAAAGCAACTTTCTAGCATCACTCTAAACGAAGGTGGTTATGAACAATAATAAATTGTTTAAATAAGCAAGTTCTGTTAACTTGTATTGATTATTACCTTACTAAGTGAAAAGTGGACAAAAAGTTTAAGAATTCAGCAGAAACCGCAACTCTTAAGCACTTATCTAAAGTAAGATAGTTATAAACAAAGATAATTTTTTTTTAAAATTACTTTTACAAAATTAGTTAACTGTTAAGTCACTCTAAGTGAAAATAACACAAATAGTTAAAAATTTTAGAAAAAAGCGCAACTTTCTGTCATTAAGCAAAGAGAATATTATCAAAAATGGTAATGAATTGCTTAAACAATTATTTCTGTTAACTAGAATTAATTATTTCTTTATTTTAAGTGAAAACTAGACAAATATTTGAAAATTTCAGAAAAAACCGCAACTTTCTAAAATTATTCAAATTGAATATTAATAACAATAATTATAAATTGCTTAAACAATTAATTTTGTTAACTTTAATTGATTATTGAGCTGACTCTAATTGAAAATTGGACAAAAGTTCAAATTTTTTTTTTTTTAACTGCAATTCTCTATCATTTATCTAAGATAATATTATTGACAATAATAAATTGTTTGAAAATTATTTTTTAAAAATTATTAAGTACTACCTCGCTCTAATTGAAAATTGAACAAAAAGTAATTTTTTTTGAAAAAACCTTTACTTTCTAACTATATTCTAAGAGAAAATTGCTAAAAAATTAATAAATTGTTTGAACAATTTATTTAAACCTCTAGTTATTCATATAAAGTTGTATATAATGGATCAGAAACAATTTGCATTAAAAAAAAGTGAAAAAAAATCATAATTAGTGCCAAATACTCGCAAAACCCATTTTTTCACTTATGGGGTTTTTTGGGACCCTATAAAACATACTCATGGAGGTGATATTTGAAAAGTTATATTTTATTCGTATTCTATGGCTGATTTGAAAAGAAATGTTGAGCCACCACTAAATATAATTTTTTTTAAAACAAAAAAACTGGATTTTTTTTTATGTGGATTCGAAAAAATTTCCGGGCGATATGCATAAAAACTCGAGAAAAAATTTGGACCACTCTACTGTGTACTGATTTCTATAATCGCAAAAGAATGATAGGAAACTCATCAAAAGAAAAATCATTTTTAAATGAGGAAAGCTTGGCTTTCGAAAAAATGGAAAAAACAAGTACTTGTTATTACCTTCCTGTAAATTAAAGTTTATTTCCTTTTTAAGTAATGTTCAAGAAATAATTTTCACCTATAATAACTTTGAATTTCGACTCCCTCAACTGCCTTGTATTGTGCCCGGAAAATGCCCCAAAAATTCAAAATAGCAGTTTTATGTTAAATTCATGCTGAAGGCGGTATTTTGGAAACTTTTTTAACATTAATTATTTTATTTGATAACAGAAAAGTTTAAGTATTTTATACCTAATTTGGAATTGTTTAAACAATTATTATTTGTTGAAAGAATTTTTTGTTTTTCCTGTAAATCGTAGAAAGTTATTTTTGGAATAAATTATACAATTTATGAATTTTTAGAATAATATTTCTTGTTTAAGATATTTGATGATTCTTTAAATAATTTTCATTTGTTTTAATAATGTTTCCGCTGTGAATTGTAATGAGTTATTATTTTCTGGAACTAATTACATAATTGACAAATTCCGGTTTTAATATATTTTTTTACGACATTTGGTAATTAATTAAATAATTTTTATTGGTTGAAATCATTTTGCCCTCTGGAAATATTGAAAAGTTACTACTTTCTGAATTCAAGAACGCAGTCAATGAATTTCAAGAGTGATATTGTATGTTGAAAAAGGTTTAGAAATATTTAAACAGTTTATATAATTGCTCCTTTTCATAGGAAACGTAAAGAAAATTCTAATTTTTTTCAATCTAACACTATGTCGCTTATTATTCAGTATTTTATTATTTTAGAACTTATGCCCTAATTTTTTAAGCAACAATTTTTTCATGCGATTTTTGTCAGTTACATTATGATTATTTTTTCAGATCGATTTCGTTGATAACAGAAAATAATGAATAATAAACAACATATAGTGTGAGACTCGTAAAAATTAGAATTTTCTCTATCTTTCCTTTGAAAAGGAGCAATGATATTATTTGTTTAAATAATTACAAAGTGTCTTTTACAAAAAATATCACTCTTGACATTCATCAACTGTATCATTTATCTCGAAAAATGATAACTTTTCACGAATGACTGGAAAAATATATTGTTCAAACAAATAATAAACATTTATACAATTAAAAATAAATGCAAAAATACTTGAGAACTTTTCACCTAACGAGTAAAAATAATTCATGTTGAAAAAGTTCCAAAAATACAGTCTTAGCATGAATTTTACATAAAACTGATATTTTGCATGTTTTAGGGCATTTTTCTGGCAGAATTGAAAAGGGGGGGGGTCGAAATTAAAAGTTATTGTGTGAAAATTATTTCTTGAATATGCCTAAGAGGTAAATCAAATTTAATTTACAAAAAGTTAATAATAATTGTACTTCTTTTTTCTATTTTTTCGAAAACCGAGCTTTTCTCATCGGGGAAAAAAAAAGAAATTGGGGCGATTGATCTTCAAAAGTCTAAAGTCGAATTTTTGGACCATTCTAGCTTATATAGATTTTCCTATAATATTTTTTCGTAAGGGATACTACATATTATCCCCTTAATGTCGAGCGTTCCAATTTGTCTTTTTTTGATTTGTGTGCCTATATTTATTTGCATTGTGCTCTTTTAATGGATGATTTTATTTCAAATCGGACAGGATTTTGTCTAAAAGCAAACTCAGGTTGTTAAAATTTATCATTGCGCATTATGTTGTTACATAATAAAATAAAAAGACAAGTATGTGTATTGTAATTCCGTGTCCGATTTAAAATAAATTAATTCAGTCAAAAGTTGTTTTTTTTTTTACTTGGATTTCAATTAGGTAAATTTCAATAAATATTTGAATATTGCCGCTACGGAGCAACCAGTCAGAGCGCAAGCGTCAGTCAAAATCTTCCTGGAAAGAATGAATGATAAACCAGGTGGTGGGGTGCCACGAGGAGACGACATCTGCAGGTCGTTGTCAAGGCCTACGACTTACCGGCGAAGAGGTGTAGGTTCTGCCCTTTTTGGATTTATTTGTGGTTTCTGCGTTTTTCTAAGTCTTCTCTGTTCTTGTCTGACGGCCCTTGTGGTTGTTATGAACGATAAAGCTCAAGCGGCTAGTGAACTTTCAGGTTAGAATATTAAAATTCTTACATTTTCAAGTGATACCTAGCTAAAATATTTTCCCCTGCTATTCGTTAAGTACACAGAAACACAAACCATATATTTTAAAAAAGTGAATGGGAAATGATTTATGGCTTAATGTAAATTAAATATTAATTTTAAATGATATAGTAAAGTTTTCTTTTTATGTTGTAAAATGAATAAGGTAATATTTGAAGCTTTCAGTGCATTTTTGTTATCATTTCATTCATAGTGCCGGGTGAAACATTTAATTCGATAATTCGATATAAAGCTGACAGTACAGTTGATGAGTTCAGTGACCTTTTGTGGCGGGAAATTTAAAACATTGCTTCCGACTGTTGTTCATGTAAACAATTTGAATAAAACAGAATTTTTGAAGTAATAATATCTGGAGGGATAATTCTTTGAGGGGCTAATAACAATGAAATCTTTCTTTAAAAAAAATATATATTTTATAAAATAAAATGATAAGTTGTTTCATTGGATGGTCACACTGCATTGCGTGAAAACTTCTTAAAAATCAAATGAACTTTGTAGTAAATGAATTATTTCGAAGTGACATTTTTGGATACAATTTTTTTTTTTACTTTTATTCAAATTTCAGTTAAAATTTGAATGTCGTAATAATCTGTTAAATTATTTATCATTTATATTTCTTTAAAGTGTTATCATTTCACGAAAAAAAATATATTATTTTTTCGGATTGTTGGCAAAGAATGTCTGTCAAACTGTGATATCGCGATCTTCAATTTTGATTTTCTCGGAACAGAAAAATTCGTTTAGATCAAACCTTTCTTATTCTTTTAAAATATCCCCACATCTCAGGAGCGAGTTTTTATTTTTTCAAAAAATTGAAAATTCGATTTTTAATTGCTGTCCAAAGACGATTTTGAAAAGCCATGACATTTTAATCTTTAAATGTTCATTTGATTTTCTCGAAATTGGCTAACTTTTTCTCTTTTTTACAGATACGTAATATCTCGCAAGAACGTTTTAATTTTTTATTTCACCTGAAAATAAATTTTTTATCGCAATCTACAACTGAGTCTACTCTAATTTTAGGTTAGAGCCACTTGAAGGTTGTCAAATCCCATTCCATTTTCTTGAAACTGGATAGCTTTTTTGTCCTCGATTCAGTAACACTTCACTTTTGGAGTAGACTTTTTTCATCTTCAAATTGTGATTTTAAGTTTACCGAATGTTTTTTTCCCTGTGAAATTCTCATTTTGTTGAAATCGAAGTTTCAATTTTGGATTTATTTTCTGATTTATTTTCTATTTGCCAAAAAATTACGGCGAATTTTTTGTAAATAGAATTTTTTTTCGTGAACATTAATATAAAAAGTGAAATGAAAACAATTTATTTTGTTTAAGCTAGAATTTTTTGAAACCCCACTTCCACTCGCGGAATCTCTCATTGACGAAATCTGTTGTTTTTTTTTTTAATAGGCGACACGTATTTTTTCCATTGAAGAAAAATATTTTGCACTAAGTTTTTAAATTTTGACGTCTATCTTTCAACAAAAAACAAGTTTTCTTTAAACCTATATTGTTTTTGATCTAATTAAAAAGGAACCTATTTTATTAGAACTGTGAGTTTTATTTGGGCTAAACCATTTTTGCGGACAGGAGATTTTTTCTGCATAAATTTAAATTTTTCTCAGAAACAACGAAAGATACAAAAACAAATTAAGATAAAAAATTGCCACTCAAGACAAGTTCTCCAAACAATTTCTGTTACTGTTTTGTCATGTCTTGCTTCGCTTGAGAAAAAAATTCCAAAATTCAATTTTCAGGAAAAAGAAATGTTCTCGGCGTCAAAAATAGTTTAGCCCTTATAAAAGTGTAACAGTGTCTTCCTTATATAAGCAGAAACTTTCAAAAAATATTGCAAAATATTAAGTAGGTGGGTGTTTCCACAAAATAAGCTTTTCATGCTTTCAAAATTAGAAGACAAAAATAAATAAGATTTTCTGGGAAATCCTACATTTTTAATTTGATGCAATATTTTTAAAAATATTCTGCTCATGTAAGAAAGGTACCTAGTCGGTTTATTGAAGGTTTAACTTGAGTGCGGGAGACTATTTTTTCCTGAAAATTGAATTTTCACCTCTTCTAAACAGAGAAAAATACCAGAAAAGATCAAAAGGAATTTTCCGTTGTTTCTGAAAAAAAATTTTTAATTTGATTTTATGACAAAAAATCCTTCTGTCCATGAAAATGGTTTATCTTGTATAAAACTGGCAGAATGTCTTCTCTATAAGAGTCCAAATTCAGAAAAAAATTTAATTTTCAGAAAAGTCGCTATTTCAGTAATTTTAAACGTTTTTTTAAAATTTCTAGACGGATTTCGAAAAAGGACGGTAAGAACCACCATAATCTGAAAAGAGAATTGGAACATATAAATTAGATCAGCAGCTATGGATGTTAAAAAAATGGTGTTTTTTTTTTAATACGCGTCAAAATTGAAATACTTTTAACGTAGTTGAAATTTTTGTCTCAAATTTGAAAAATGTGTATCCCTTAATATCTTCTAAAAAGAACATATTTCGTTGCTAAAAGAATTTGCGGTTGGAGGTGTGAAACCATATAATATTGGTAAACATTTGGTTGAAATTTGAAACTTTGATGCCGATTACCAATTTTTTTTCTGGTCTTGATTTGCGTTCTCCAAAGGCAATTTTTACGCACTACGCCTTTTATAATTTCAAAAGTTCGGTGTTTTTGACTAATCCTAAGACGAAATTGTTATTTAAGGTATTATAAAGTATGATGCAAGAAAGAAGCCTTTTAAATAATATTCTTCCAAGAATCGCTATTTTATTATTTATGAAATATGTTTAGCAAGGGGAAGATTATTTTTTATGTAAAAATTTAATAAAGTGACACTGTTTGAGAAAACTTTATTTTTCCCAAACTTTTTTTTCATATTGCTTCTTATACCTATTCAATTTAAGAGCATGAAGTGTTATTTTCTTAACGAATTTTTTCAACTACTCTTTATTAATATTAATCATTTATTATAATATTTAAAGGTCTTCAAAAATGTTACAGTTAGATGTGAAAAATGAAAAAAATGCAATGCGTCCTGAAAAAGAGGTAGGTCTGTCTGATCCATTTGGGTTTTTATTTTGTTTAAATAGCGTGATTTTATTTACATTTATAATTTGGAATGTAACGAAAAACAGGGCTTCAGAGCCCTAGCCAAATTAGAATTAATAATATTGCATTATTGAAACAAAATAAAAACTAAAATGGACCAAACAGACGTGCCCCTATATTTTGAACCACTTCCCAAAATTTCAGCACAATAAAATCATTTTTGTAATTTAAAAGTCATTGATTAAAATAACATAATAATTGGTCACGTCACAGAATATCCAATGCCTTTCCAAATAAATAAATTGTGTAATAGCTGAAATATTTAAAAAGTCATTTACCATCAAATATTTTTCATAAACATAGTGAGCATTGTATATTTTTATCAATTAAAAATTAAAAAAAGACTATTTCCTCTATTAGACAATATCATCATTGGTAGAATTTGAAAGGCTTTGAATTTATTCGAAAAACCGTAAATTTTTTTGAGGTTTTAGAGGCTGCCATGTATTTTTTAGTGTTATTATATATACTTCCTACAAAACATTTGGAATATTTTTGACAAATTCTTTGCCTAAAATAAGACTTATAACATCCAGATCAGTGTTAATTCATTTCTTAACGCAGATGGTTTATCTCCAGTTGCATATTTTGAAATTCCTTACGAAGCAAAGGCCTCCAAGAAATATTGTTACGAGTCGATATTTCTCAAGTAAGATCATCTTCTAGTTTTGGACTAATAAACTAATTTACATACTATTCTATTCATTCTCCAATATAAGTTTGAAAATAAAATAAAATCAGAGTTGCTACTAAAATTACCTTTTTTAATTAATGTGAAATTTTGAAAACCAGTACTTTCCCCCCTAAGATTAAAGTGGCTTAACTATTACATTTTTCTTTAAATTTATTGTTTAAATCATAAACAGGCAGTGCCTAATATAAATTCTTTGACTTTGACTTTTCGTCTTTTTTTCAGATTACACAATTCAACAGTCAGCTTGCCCACACTTCTTCCTTTATATTTTTTTTAATGTTTTAGATTAGAAATAATACCTATAATAATCATGTAATAATTAAAATATTTTTCCACCAGATCCAAACAAGCCAAAAATTTACGCAATCATGACGACAGAAAAACCATCACATGATGAATTCAGATTGCCAAAAGAAGTGAAACCTATACACTATGATCTTTTGATGCATCCTGATCTTGAAAATGGAACCTACAATGGCAGTGTAACTATTTTAATTGATGTTCTGGATAAAAGAAGTTACATTTCTCTTCATCAGAAGGATCTTAATATTACAAAGGCGAAATTAACTCACGAAAGAGATGAAAATTACGAAATAAAAATCAAAGAAACCTGCGACTAGCTTTCTCAATTCTAGAATAAGTTCGAATGCACCACTGATTGAAAATCTTGCGCTTGGTAATTGATCCAGTTGTTAACTAATGACAAATTTTGGAGAGAGTGTAGTGAAATGTTGGTTTAAATTTGTACTGAAAACGCTAAAATTGATTTTCTGAGTAGCAATACAAAGTGCATTGAATTTGCCGTCATAAACCACTGAAAACTTTAACAAGCATAAAAAAAGTTGCGCTAAATTTTGACGCATTAACAATTCTTAAAACGATGAAACAAGTAAAATTTCATTTTTTAAACTGAGTGTTATAAGATTGGTAACTAAATCAAAAAAAATTTTTGAACACTTTATGTAAACAAATACATAATTATATTATGCAAATATGGAAAACGTTGATTTATTAGCTTCTGTGGAAAACGAGTTCGTACTGATGAAAGGATTTCATAAGATATTATGAAAATTTTAGAAGATTTTGCACCTAATTAATATATTTTAACATATTGAATAGTGTTTCAGAAATCTTACAAAATCTTTAATATTTAACATGATTTCATAATACATTGACTGATTCTAAAAGATTTTTAATTACCTTGCAGAATTTAAAATAATTCAAGGGAT
>JAUELO010000332.1:4022831-4037257 GCA_032357855.1 Amphibolips quercusostensackenii
AGAACCGATTCCGGAGGAAAATATGATGGTAATGCCAACATTGATTCCATGCGGAAGGAATGATGCTGGAAGCTTTTTAGCAGTAGTGCCTTCATGTGAGTGAAATTAATTTTTCTGAAAATACAGTGGCGCATACTTGAAACAACGAAAGAACTCTTAGGGTATTGGGGTTATTAGGCAAATTCAAGCTAATATAAAATATTGAAGCATACATTTTGTTTTGGTATTCAACTTATAAATTAGAAAAATTAATAGTTGAAAACTTCAATGTTAATTCAGTTTCAGAATTAGAATGAGTTATGGCCATGCAACGGATTTTTCGACCGGTTGAGTACTCGGTTTTTGAGTGTAGACCTGTTTTCAAAATATTACAAAATATTTCTAAAGATTTCACAAACATTTTGAAACTTTAAAGATTTCAATGTTTTTAAAAAACGTCAAAGATTTGAAACAATTTCAAGAGGTTTCAAAACATTTTAGAAGATTTGAAAGTTTTCACAAGAATTTCTCAAAGATTTCGAACATTTTATAAAGATTTCAAGGATTTCAAAAACTTAAAAAAGGCGTGTACATCAGATTTCGGACATTTCACAAAGATTTTAAAACTTTCAAAAGATTTCAAGGATTTTAGTGATTTTAAAAAAGGCATAGTAAACCATATTTCTAAGATTCCAAAACATTTCAAAATTTTTTAGGAGATATCAAAAGTTCCCTCAAAAGTTTCAAATATTTTATAAAAAGTGCATAAAAATTTCAAATGAATACAAGAATTTCAAAGATTTTAAAACATTTCAAAGATTTTAAACGATTTCAATTTTTGTTTGAAGATTTCATAAGGTATCACAAAGGTTTTAAATATTCCAGTGAGTTTAAACGAATGTAAAAAATTTTAGAAAGACTTCACAAATATTTCAAATATTCCAATTTTTTAAACGAATACAAAATATTTTTGACAGATTTCACAAATATTTTAAGGCATTCATAGGGATTTCAACGAATTTATAAGGATTTTAAAGAATTCATAAGGATTTCAAAAATTTTAAAGATTTCAAAAAGGGTACAGTACACTAGTTTTAAATATTTCAAAACATTTAAAACGTTTTTAATTATTTCAAAAGGTTTTAACGAATTTGAGAAGATTTTAAAAGATTTTAATAATTTCAAACAAACGGAAAAGATTTCGCGAACAAAGATTAAAAAAAGATTCAAAAATATTTCAAAAATTTCATAAAGATTTCAAAAAAATTCACAACGCTTTCAAGGACTTGAAAGATTTCAACAAGAGTATATAGTAAACAGATTTCAAACATTTCAAATATTTTAAACGATATCAATTTTATTGAGAACATCTCAAAAGATTTAACAAAGATTCCAAGTATTTCAGTGATTTGAAGCGAATACCAAAGACTTTAGAACGATTTCACAAATATTTCAAAGAATTCATAGGGAGTTGAAAAAATGTCAAGAATTTCAAAACATTTCAGTTATTTTAAACGATTTTAAAAGGTTTCAACCAAATTTAGAACATTTCAAAAGATTTTAATGATTGCAAACGAATAAAAAAGATTTCACAGACAAAGATTAAGGAAAGATTTCAAAATTTTTTTAAAGATTTCATAAAGGTTTACAACAGAAAATTTATATATTTGGTTTGAAAATTCCACTGTTTTTCTAGAAAATGTACATTTCACTTTGAAAATTTAACTATTTAGTTGAAAACTTGATAATTTTTTTGAAAATTGAACTATTTGGTTGAAAGTTTAATTACTTTGTTCAAAAATCATTGTTTTTCGTTAAAAATTAACTTTTTTGTTAAAAACTCAACTGTTTTGTAGGAAATTCGTCTTTTTGGGTTGAAAAATCTTTCTTAGTTGAAAATTTATCTACTTTGCTAGAAAATTCAACAATTTGTTTTGAAAATTAGTCTCTATGTTTAAAATTCATAACTTTGGATTGAAAATCCGACTGTTCTTCCATAAAATTTGCCTTGACTTGAAAATTGTGTAATTTAGTTGAAATTTATTTTCTTTCTTGACTGAAAAATGTTTCTTAGTTGAAAATTTGTCTACTTTGGCAGAAAATTTAACTATTTGGTGAAAATGATTGAAAATTCATATTTTTGGGTTGAAAATTCTGCTGTTTTTCTAGAAACTTTGCCTTTTAGCTTGAAAATTCAGTAATTTGGCTGAAATTTCTTTTCTTTCTTTACTGAAAAATCTTTCTTAGTTTAAAACATTTAAGAAGATTTCAAGAGATTTTAAAAGATTTCAGACGATCACAAAAGATTTCGCAAAGAAAAACTAAAGAAAGATTTCACAAATATTTCAAAGATTTTAAAAAATTACAAAAAGATTTCAAAGATTATGTTCGCAACAAATTAAGAATTTGTTTATTTATGATTCGGCTTTCTTTAGAAATTATTGTCCAATAAAAAATAAAATGGCTTATTTTTTACATGTATAACAAACGGCTATTTCATTATTTGATGTAAAAAAAAGGAGACCTTAAAAAACTTGATGTCTTGACTTGGAAAACCTGGAAAAGGCCTTGAATTTTGTTCCTAAGACTCGCTGGACACTCTGAATATAAATAATTTTGTGAACTCATTCAAGGCGTCGAATAGGAGTGTGCAAAATTTTTAAAAACCCAACAGGTAAGGGCGGGTTTCGGTTTTGCAACCCGACACAAATACCCGAAAGTTCAATAAAAAATGCCTCAAATTTTCGGTAACTTTAGTCGTAATTTATGGTAACGTACGATAATCTACCGAAAACCAGGTATTTTTTAAATTTCTTAATTGAACCTTTAGGTTTTCGAGCCGGGTTGTTAATCCGAAACCCGGCCTGGACCTTCACTTTGTAACCTTCAAAACCTGGAAATCTCCTTAATTTTTTATAAGAACCTTGAATTTGAATTATTTTTTTATTCTTTGCTTAATAAACATTTATCCTATTGCAAATGCGAAGAGTAATTAAAATATTTTAGGCTATTATAAATGAAACATTTAGAAGAAGAAATCTTGATGTTAAAAAGTTTTTTTTTCATTTAAGATATAATTTATCATGTGTTGATTATAGAATGGATAAGAATATTCGTATGGCCGGCCGTACACAATCTTGCAAAATGATCACATGAAATTATACGACTTTGAACGATTTTTTTTTAATTCTTCACAACTGAGAAATTATTTGAATGGCACACTTTTCAACACTTAAAAATTAATATTATTAAATTTTGAAGGCCTCAAAATTAATATGGTTAAACTTATTTTAAGCTGCTTGCTTCTCCTTTTTTGTTTATTTCACCCCTTTTTATCACATGGAAATATTCGAGTTTGAATGAGTTTCTTCTGAAGTTCTCTAAAATTTTGGGGATTATGGAAATAACATACCTTTAAATACTTAAAAATTAAAATTACTCAATTTTGACAACTAAGTTTGAAATTTCCCATTTTTCAAATAGATTAAGTTTTAAGGCTTCAAAATTAATATAGTTCAATATATTTTAAGCCACTTGCTCCTACTTTTTTTGGTTTATTTCTCCCGTTTCCATTTTCTACCATTTGTTTCATGTGATAATAATTTAATATTAAAAATTTTTAAGCCCGATTACCTGCTGTTCTGTATGTATCATTCTAAGTACAAGAGATCTCTGATTTTTTTTTAGATCCACCTACACAAAATGTGTTTATGCCAGCCACGTCGATTTCTCAATTTATACCCATTGTTCCAAAACATTCGAAAGGTTAGATGATAGAATTATTAAATAATAAATAATATTATTAATAAATCTGTTTACAATCTCAAGGTAACCACTCGAACTGGAAATTCCAATTTTTTCTGTATTCGACCCTTTTTAGGCAATGGAAAATTCACAAAAATCGTTTAAAAAGGCAGTCGTGTTCAATGGAACCTTTCATTATAACCTTGAAAGGTTGTCATTTAATTAAGAATTATACACACACCCTGTCATTTTCTAAGATTTTGCACGGCTGGCGGTACGAATATCTTCAACGAATATATTGTGTATATAAAAACCATATAAAAATATATAAAAAAGAAGATAATGTTTGAAATTCCGGCGCCAATTTCTTGTTATACCATTAAACACACTCACCCAATATGCAATTTCATACACAAATGTATACCCACACCACTTACAGACTTCGCATTTTTTATTTATAATTACGATTAGAAATAATTATTTGATACACATCACTGTCCTTTTGTAGTATACAAGCTAGGGTGGTCTACGAAAGACTAGTCTAAAATTGCTGGCGTACAAGTTGTTCCTTTTGATGTCAAAATGTTCCCTGAGTTTTGGCAGAATTAAAAAAATATATATTTAAAGGTCTCTCAAATTTATTTCTGCAAAAAATTGCTTTTTTTATTCTAATTGGCGTTGTTAATGGATCATTTTACTTTTGCATACGTCCATTGTTTTATTTTTACTGAAATACATCAGCCAGATTTTAACAGTTGAAAAAATAGCGTTTGGCAGTGAGGCTACGCGACATAAGTGAAACTTTGAGACAGAAAGCATATATATGCTTAGCGTTGTGCGGTGGAAGTATCAAAGAGAAGTCTCTAAAGCACCACCCTAATACAATCAGGATTAATTTGAGAAATAAAAGGCCATTTTTCTGAGCTTTGAGTAGCTACCTTGAATCTTAAAAGTTTCATATAAATAACAATACCTATCTTTTTCAGGTGGTGTCCATGCACCCATTTACTGTAAAACAGTAAATGTGCCTCACAGAGTTAAACCCGAAAAGCCAAAGCCGATCGTTCCCAAAATACATCCAGAATCAGCAAATGTGCCGAAAAAACTTCCACAAATTTTACAAAAACATGCGCCAGTAGCTTTGCCGAAACTGATGCCAGTGCATTTGTCGAAGCTAGTGCCAGTAGCTTTGCCAAGCCCGAAACCAGTAGCTCTACCGCAAAAGATGTCCTTAGGTGTAACGATGACAACACATACTTTACCGAAAGGAGCAACAGTAACTTTTCCGATTGCAAAAACAGTAGAATCAGCCGCATTATCAGTAGCCTCTCCAGTGGTATTTGCCCAACCGATGGTTCCATCAGTTCACTTAAAACATCAGTTACCAAACTCGCTTCCGAATATCGAAACGGATAGTTGTGACAATTTCTCTAAACCAATCAATAACCAAACCGAGTCTTTTAAAGATCTGAATCAGAAAGAACCAAATATTGAAGTTTTGAATGTTAAAGAACCGAATGCTACAGAAATAATTTTACAAGAACCAAGTCCTAAAGAATCATCTGTCAAAGCATCTAGCTCTGCCTCCGGCTCTGAAAATAAAAAGCTTGCTAACGACTCAATAACTCTCTATGCGAATGAAAATAGTAAACCCTCACTATTAGAAGCTGCAGGATTACCGTCTTTTAGCATAGATGATTCTTTGTCCTTCTCGCTGTCAGGCCTTTCCCCTTATCTGAAACCGAGGACAAATAAAGAATCAGCAACAAAGGATGCACCTTCTTGTAAAGAAAATGCTAATGCAACCCAGAACGTTGCAGATACTTCATCTGCATCTTCAATCCTGAAGAGAAGCGACATGATTACCAAAAGAACTCCAAAATCTCTGATTAAAAGTAGGTCTAAAAATCATAGACTGAGCTTATCGACTCCCCGAAGACGTAACAGTCACGTTAGGGCTTTAGATTTTGGAACTCCTACAAAATCCTCGAGTTCTGTAAAGAAATCTGTCAGCAATAGTTCACAGAGTTCACACAATCGCTCGAAATCAGCCTGTAGAACATCTTTGTTTAAATCACCACCTGTTATCAATTCTTCACCCGTTTCGCCAATAGTTAAAAGTCCAGGAAAAGATTCGCGTCCTTACAAGGTTCCAATAGCAACAAGAAGTCCGGCTCCTAAATTAAAAGGTGGATGGGAAAAATACACGGGAGTGGACATGATTTTAGGTGGGACTTCTCCTAATAGTAACTCGAACCCTCCTTTTGTAGATAAACCAGAGTCGCAACCTCTACCTGCTACACCAGCAACATTAAGAACTTGGGATACTGATTTACGTCTCGCTTTAGCAGCAAGTGTAGAAGAGCCTGCTAAGAAAGAAGTTCGAAAAATTGTGCGAAGGGTCAGGAAAACTAAAACTCCAGCAAAAGATAAAAAAAGAAAGTCGCTAGTTTCCAAGGAGAGTAAGAAGAAAAATTTGAAAACTCCGTCTAAAGATGAGATTTCACTTGAACAGGAAGAAACTTCAAGTGAAAACGTAAGTGATCTCACAGATTTAACAAAACTTCCTTCAATTAATAATACTCCTTCTTCCACTCCAGCTAAACCTCAAGTCCACCAATCCGCTTCCAAACTTCACGAAACTTCTGATCCAGTTCCAAAACCCGTAGAAATCCCTCCAACCTTGAAACCTTCTACCTCAAAAATTTCTCCTGCAACCATTTCAAAGAATATGGTTAAAATAATCGAAAAGACGTATGGTGAGAAAATAAAGAAATACGCTCAGTTGACATCTGTACCAAGAACGCAAGCTAAAATCAACTCTGAATTTTTGAAATTCTCGCCCAAAAATACTTCCAAGTTTGTGAAAATGCCGAACCTGAAAGAGTTAGAGACTCCACAGAAACTGGAAAATTCTAGCGGCATTCCTCCGACGCCAAGATTTCTGAGTCCAACTAGTAGTTCCGTCACACCTTTTACAAAAATCACTCGTGCCGAAGACTCGAGTAAACTACCAGGAATATACCCTACGCCCGATTGCCTCCCACCAACACCCAGCATTGTATTCACACCAAACCTGGCTGGCGAAAATACGAAAGATGTCATTAATAAAGGAGGACACAGTTCTTGCTCGCCTTATTATCAACCTAGTTCCGAATTAGCTGAAGATCCAGAGAAACTGTTGAAGGATGATTTAAAGAAGACTACGGAAATTCGCACAGTTATCAGCACGTGTGATACGAAGGTTACCGAGTTTCAGGTCATAAAAGGTAATCTACGGAAAGAGGAAGCTGCCAAGGAAGAACTTATAATTTCCTCCAGTTCCATAGAGGTTTCAGAGTCTGTTACAACCAGAGAAGAAGTCTCTTCTGTGGTTCAAGATCCTGATGTATCAGTAGAGTCAGTCGATAAAAGTTCGCAGGCAAGCGATGACGAATCCTCTGATAGCAGAAGCAACTCTTCTTCCAGTTTATCTTCAACGTCATCTTCTTCCTCTTCTGGCAGTTCAAACACATCAGTCACTCAAACACCTCTTTCTTCTGCAAAAAAGAATCTTAATAAGTCTGATAAAACGTGCACGGATACAAGTGCTGATTCTGTACTGATGACGTCTCCTGGAGTGACTCAGGAGGATCAAGTTCCAGTTGAAGAAGAGGAACATTTTGAAAATCCCGAGACGCAAGATCAAGAGATTCAGAAGCCAGAGATGAAGGATGTTGAGATTAACATTCCAGAAATTAAAGTTCTTCAAATGGAAGAAGTTTCTCCCCAGAAAATGTTTTCGGTAACAAATACTGAAGACAACGAAGAGACGGAAACTCCAGCTAAGAATGATTTGCTCCTCGAGGCTGATATTTCGGAAACTCCAAGTAGTTCAAAAGTAGGTGCTGATACTCCAACTAATTTGAATACCAAAATTTCAGCTATCATGGTTTCTAATGAAAACAAATTGAAGAATATGGAGAAAAAGGTGTCCACAAAACCTAAAATAGTTTCTATACAGCGAATAGAAGAACCGATAGATTGCAACGCATTAAAAGTTGCACAAATTTTGGCCAATCCTGTAGAAAATAAACCGGGCCCGAGTCTTCAAGGACGAACAGCTAATTCCGTAGACGATGCACTTAGATTGGAACTGGAAATGAAACGTGAAAGATTGAAATCGTTCCTTGGTGGGCAATCCAGGGGGAATGTAAGAGGAAGAGGTGCCGCAGGAAGACGAGGTCGATATTCAGTTGGGCGGAGAGCAGTACGAATTGTAAACTTGAAAAACGCGAAGCTTGAGCCTCCCGCTGAAGAAGTTAAGCCCATTGAAAATAGTTTTGAATTAGAAGGAGGAAAGAAAGAGGAAAAAGTTGCTGAAGAGGAAATTAAGAGTGAAACTGCTGCTGAAGATGAAAATCTTCAAACTGTTGAAGAAAGTAAGCAACCTCTAATATCGAATGCTAAGAAAGGAAAAACTGTGAAAAAAACTAAACCTGCTAAACTAACAGTGAATAAAGAAAATGCCTCAGAAATTAAAGAACCTTCAAGCGAAACTGACAATAAATTAGGTTCAAAGAATAAAGTAAAAGATAAAGGTGAACAAGTTGAGAGCAAAGTGAAAGAAATTGTTTTAAGCCTCAAGGAACAAAAATGTGCTATGAAGGCTAAAGTTGATCAGGTAAAGCGCGATTTATTCAGCGATGAAGAAGTTTGTGATCAGAGAACGACTCGCTCGAAAACTCGTCAAATATCAGATGCTCAAAAAAGCGATACAAGTGATCAGAATGCAGATCAAGTAAAAAATTCGACCCTGAATTCACAAGAAATTCTCGAGTGTTTACAGTTAGTACCTGCAAATAAAAGCGAAATTCATGACGAAAGTTCTGGACTCCAGAATGCCTCAGACTCGAATCAACGAGTATATAATTTCGTGTTCGATGAAAGAACTGCAGTTAAAAGGAGGAAACGAAAATTTAGTCAGTCTGATTTGCAAGTTTATGTTGAAGGTGAAGATGGTGAAGATGACGGCAAATTCTTGACAAATACTCCTTATGAGGAATTATTTAATATGATGCCGAAACCGAAGAAAAGAGTAAGAAAAAATCGTGTTAGTAGCATCAAAGATACTGTGGAACTTAGCAGTTACGAAAAACCATTGGCTGCATCGTCTCCTATTTTTAAAGCAACGATATCACAAGCGAGTGGCAAAAATGTAACAGGAAAAAAGAAAGATGAGGCTGGAGAGGGAGATAATGCTAAAAATGAAAAAGGAAAAGCTGTTGCTGAGAAAGGTAAGTTGACAAAGTTGTGCAAATGGACGACATCAATTTCTAATTATGATAAATATGTGTAAATATTAAGGACAAAGTTTGGCTGTGTCATTTCGAAAAACATTTAAATTTTGTATCACTTACACTGCACAGAAAGTTTGGGTGATCTTTACATTGAGTTGTAATTTTACTGGCATTCTACTATAATCAATTCGGAATAATTTCACTTACGATATAACTAATTACCTATCAATGTAGAGTACTTTCACTTAAACGAAAAATGTACAATAACACGAGTTGTGAAATCACCACGTTTAAAGTTCAAAATTATTCAGTTCACGATCAACGATGTACTTGTAAATTTACAAAGGCTCGTGAATTTCAATGAGATGGTAAATTTGCAGCATTTCAATAAATTTCGAGTCTTCATGGTAGTTTTAGATATGTATTTTCTATTGAAACAGTTATTTTGAAAAGTTAATCTTAACTCAATTCGATTTTTTAGAATATTTACCAATTTCCTCTCTTTCGTTGGACGCGAATCCAATCATTTTTATAGTCGGAAGTAGTAAAATGACAACTTTTTTTAGCCTTTAGTTTTGAACATATTAGCTTTTATATTAAGATTAAGTTTTATGGAAATATTTACAAACGACACCAAAAACACGCTTTTAACCATTTTAATATAAATTGTTCTTCTGAAACCGGCTGAAAATAAATTTTGGATTATTTAAAAGGGCTGACAAATATTTAAAATTGTAAATCTTAAATCGCCACTTGAAAGAATAAAAATATAATTTATAATTTAAATCTGAGTTTAATTATTATTTCTTCCACGCAGTGTTAAGCGATTATTTTTTTAAAATTAATATTTTGCAATTAGGAACACAAAAATGTGGCGTTTAAAGTTTAATTTCATGAAAAGTTTAAAATTGGTGTTTTCATATTTATCCTATATAGAAAAAAATAACCCTGAGCTAGAGAAGTATACAAAATTATTTCAGATTTTGGATTTTGACTCGTAAGTATAGTTTTTAAAACTATCTAAGTTTTATAAAGAATTAGAATAAAAATATTCAGCATTGTAAGAATTTTATTATTCTTTATTTTTAGCCTTTGAAGTCGTCAATTTTTTACATCGTATAGAAAATGAGAAAAAAATTGAAAAATGAAGGAAAAACTTGAAAAATTTTTTTCAGCACTAAGTATTATTTTAGGTTCCAAATTAATACTATGGGTAAAAAGAAGTAAAAATATTGTCCTTGCATTATCCATCAAACTTTTTACCATATACACACACAAATTACTCTTACAAAGCATTAACAAAATTTTGTTGTCCTTGAAGTGTTTTTTTTTTTAAATTTGAACACCTTTATAAATTATTATTTTTTTATTATACTACCCTAGCGCTTCAAATAAAATGCAAATTTAACTAGAGTCGCTCATTTAAGGGTAAATTTTTTAAAATTTTATTTCGAGATTAACATGATATTTTGTGTAAATTATTGACTCAAAACTTGTATAAGTCCAATTATACCTTTATCTCGTATTTTGATTTCGATTTTTTTCAAATAAAAAAAATAAATCCCTCTGTAAACATAGAGACGATTTGTTTAAATTCAAAATCAGAGCTTTCCAAAAGTACTTGAATTTGACGAATACTCGGTTCCAAAACTCATGAATATTATCTTAGTAACTATTGCTAACTATGTTTTTAATTATTTCAGAAAAGCAGAAAGGAAAGTGTCGTAAAACGAAAACATCAGCTACACAGGAACAAGAACAGGTGAATTATTCTTTCAAATTCTTCTACACAAATATTTCAATGGTTTCAAAGATTTCAAAAGATTTTAAATATTTCACAGGATTACAGAAAAGTTCACAGACTTTACAAAAATGTTAATGATTTCAGAAATATTTAATGGATTTCAAAAGATCACAAAAGATTTCTAAAAAATTCAACGAAGATTTCAAAGATTTCGAAAATTTGAAAAGATTACAGAAGATTTTGCAAAGATATGAAAAAAATTACAAAATATTTCACAAAGATATCAATGATTAACAAAAGATTTCAAAGATTTCACAAAGATTTTAAAGATCAAAGTGATGAAACGATGGCTTGTACGCCAGATTTCAAGATTGCAGAAGATTTCACAAAGACTTAAATAATCTTACAAAGATTTAAATGACTTGAAACGATTGTACAAAGATTTCAAAGCTTTCACAAATATTTAAAAGATTTTTAAATACTTCAAAGATTCCAAAAGATTTCGCAGATTTAATCAATTTCACAAAGATTTAAATTATTTTACAGAGATTTCCAAGATTTCAATGATTTTACAAAGATTTAAAGATATTTCAAAAAATGACAGAAGATTTCAAAAGATTTCACAAAGACTTAAATGATTTTACGAAGATTCAAATGATTTCGAAAATATTAAAATGATTTCAAAAGATTTTACATTTTCAAAACTATTACAAAGATTTCCAAGATTTCAAAATATTACAGAAGACTAAAAGATAACAAACGATTTCGCAAGGAATGAAAAAATTAAACAAGGATTTCATAATATCTATTTCACAAAGGCTTAAAATGATATTATACATATTTCAAATCTTTCACTAAGATTTTAATGTTTTCACATATATTTAAGGTCGTGGCTATGTGTGCCGAAATTTCTGTACGAATAGTCGGATTTTTTTTGTACGAATAAGGGGAGCTAGAAAAGGGGCTATTTGTACCGAAATTTCGATACAAATAACCGCGTTTTTTTGGTACATGTAGACACTTCCTATATTTAAATCATTTTACAAAGATTTCAAAACATTCAAAATATTTCAAAAGATTACAGAAGATGTCACAAAGATTTAAACGATTTCGCAAATATTTCATTAATTTCAAAGATAAAAGTGATTAAACGAAGGCGTAAATTTTAGTAATATTTTTTTTTTTAATCAAAAAAAAAAAATCACTAGATTTCAAAAGTGATCAGTCCCTCGTAAATTCTATATTTTAAAATCTGTTGAGTTGGATAGAAAATATTTATAAGAATTGTTTTTCAGGGTAAACCTACGTTGAACGCTACAATTCCAGTAGTACTTGATAAATTAAACGTGGATGAATTTTTGGCTAAACTTCATGGTCCCCACTGATCTCATTGAACATTATTTTGTAAGGCTCACATTTGGTTAGTTAGAGAGAGTGAATAGTAGGACCTCTCGGATCGGATCTCGATTTTTTCGTTTTCGCATTTAAAGTTAATATTATTTATAATTTCATTTTGTAATTTGTATACGACAGTAAAAAATAGTTATAAAAGTTATAATTATTACCACATATGTCGATTCTTAAACTTATATAAATATTGAAAATTCGAGGTACGATCCGAGAGGTCCTACTGTATTGGCTTTGATGGATTATTAAGAAGTCTTAAACGTCGACAAGAAAACTTCCAAAACTATATTTTTAACTGAAAAAAAAAGAATTTTTCCGAAATTTATCATTTTTTTAACAAAATTGGCTTAATAGTTACCATAATATGTTTCTAATTAAACTTATTACTTTTAATTGTTCAGTCTTATTCGATTATGTAATAACTTTTACAGAAATGTTAATTTTATAATTGAAACGAGGCAGCGATGAATTATCAACTCAATTGAGGGTTTGGATGGAGAAACTCGCAAACCCTGTAAAACCATGTAAAATCATTGTCCAAACGTTTCTGTGGAAGGAAATTTTAGAAGTAAAAAAATTAATTTAAAAAAATATAGGCTTGTAGATAATGACGAGACGGAACTTTTTTCTGTTTTCTCTTTTTTGATCAGATCATTATTTTTAATAATAACCTTAATAAACTAAAGAAAATGTTTCCCCAAATTCAATTAGTTTTAAAGAAATAAATCGTCGTAAGTTGGTCAAATATTATTAAAACTGTTTCAAACTTAAAACACAAACGAAATATACCCTAGCGATGCTTACAAGATCAAGAAAAAGTTGAAAAGCACCTAGTGTTTATTAATATTTTATTGCAAATTGAGACAAAACGGTAACCCCGTTTTTTCAGTTTCGCCGACAAAAAGTATCGAGGGAACTTCAGATCGATTTATTGAAACTGCACTGATATTGCACTGAGCACCATCAGGCAGCGGGCTAGCCGTTTGGCTTTCCAGAATTCAATTTTCAATAATTTTTAATGGTTATCTGCCTAAACAACCCCCTTCCCTTCCCCACGAGATATCGAAATAACAAACTATTATTTATACGGTTGCTTAATTAAATACTTTTATATTATTATTATTTCTAACACAAATATATTATTACATACACTCAAGAAAAACGGTCTCTAGGATGACAATAATTTAATAAATAATAGTAGTTGAACTTTATGTTATTGTTAATAATTAACATGTGATAATCAACATATATTTTTTTCAATATTATTTTTTGGCAAATGCTTTAATAATTGTAATTTTGGTAAAATCCACTTGTGTCACAGTAAAGGCCTATATAATTATTTATATTTAATTTAATATGTGATGGATAATTTATCTTTAATTAAATGCTCATTAACATCTAATCACAGTTTTTAATACTGAAAGGTGCATATTTATCTTATTATTAGGTGTTTACATCTTTTCAACGGAATTTTTTTAAAGAAGTTTTTTTGACAGGATCTTTTTTCAGGAGTTATTTTCTAAGAAGCTTTTGTGACAGCTGTTTTTTTTGAAGAAGGTCTCTTTGCAGGAGTTTTCTTGACAGAATTTTTTCTAGCGTTACTTTTGTCAGAAGCATCTGTCACGTACATTATTTTCACATATTTTTTTTACTTTCCCGCATTCTTTTTCTAAAAGTGTGCTAGACGACTTTTTTAAAGAAGTTTTTTCTATTAATCATTGAAAAAGGTCTGTCCTTTAGGATTTGAGTAACAAAGTAACATTTTAAATATCAATATCAATGTTGTGAAAACAATGTTTTAAAAAGTGAGACTGGAGGGTTTAAATTCTTTGACAGGAATTATTTTGTTCGATTATGCGATATATTCCCTTTCCTATAATCATTAAGAGGGTTTACATTAAAATAACTTCACCTTTTTGCAATATTTCTGCACATTCATTCTATTTTGTTTTAGTGATAAAAATTATGTTATTGATCAATTTTGCTTTTATTATAAATAAAGTTTCATAATAACTTACCTCATTTTTGGCTAATTTCTTTTCGTTTGCTTTCTATTTTGTTTCGTTTCTCGTTCTTTTTCTACCACTCTGTAAAAACTTTTCCTTGCACATTTTTGCTACTTGAAAACTGAATTGAATTAAAAAATATTTTCACATATTAAATTTCAAAATTAGAAATAAAATATCAAGAAGCGAAATGTTTCTGCCTACAATATTACTGAATGTTTGTAGAGATGTGCACTCTGTCTAACGAAATTGGAACTAGCTAATTTT
>JAUELO010000332.1:4064971-4077845 GCA_032357855.1 Amphibolips quercusostensackenii
AATTCTTCAGTTGCATTGAGAGGTTATGTTATCCATATTTCTTCTACATTACAAGGATTAGAAGTTATATATTTTTTAATATTTAAAATTATCTGTAGCACAAATTACACTATTATTTTCAAACTAATTTCATTGATTTATAAATTGTACAATTTCTTTATCTTTTACTCAAAGTCTTCGCTCATGGCATTTACTTCATTCTCGCGCGCTCACTGATACAATATGGCCGGCTCTGGTAGAATTGCTTCCTATCGGTTAACTTTTTTTAGTTGCGCGTGGCTAGACCAACTATGGTCCCGCCACTTGGTGGTACGAAATACGTTCAATCCGCGTCACGTTCAATCCGCGTCTCGTTCGACGACCTCCCTATTGGTTATAATGACAGCGTAGAGACGGTTTCCTAACTACGATTCAAATTATTTCCCGTCATGATGTAGCACAGCGTTTCTGAAGCTGACATACTCAAAAGCGGATAATAAGAATTTGATTAATACGTCTTTTAATTCTTGAAGATACATAGTTTTAAATTTAACAGAAATTGTAAATTTCAAACTATTAACCCTTAAAGGACACTTGAGTCACTGTGACCTCACGGGCTTTCCGATTTTTTTTCTCGATTTTCTATATTTGTTTTCACGTATTTTTATCGAATGGTTAAATTATCAGTGAGGCTCTGTATTTATATTTTTTCTGTTTCGTATTGTTTTAACATCACTTATTATTTTTTTCAGCCAAAAGCATCTAGAGGTGTATTTGGAGGTGTGTTATTTAAGTGTTAATCGATCATTATAAAGAAGAAACATACTAGGTATTTTCACTTCTACCTTCAGCTAACTTCACTTCGTTGAGTGCTGAGGGGAAAACAATAGACCAAATGCATGTGATACGGTCCATTTTTGCCCTATTTTACTATTATCTTCGTGAAAACTAATTTTTTCCCTCAGCACTCAACCAAGTGAAGTTAGCTGGAGACTGACGTGAAAATACCTAATTGAACTGCACAACACTTTCTGTGAACAACATTTTTCATGAAAATGATAATTATTATTATAATTATCAATTTATAATTGTAATAATTAAAATTAGTTGATTAATTAATAATTATTAGTTGATTATTATAATTTATAATAATTAAGATAACAAAAACATTACTTTAATTGACTAAATTCATAATTCAAATAAATAAAAAACTAAATTCAGAATCAACACTTTCTGTGAACAACATTTTCCATGATAAATAATAATTATTATAATTATCAATTTATAATTATAATAATTAAAATTGATTTATTAAATTATCATAAGTTATTTTAATTTTTAATTATTCATTTATAATTATTAGCTAATTACTTTAATTTATAAAAATTAAAATAACAAAAACATTACTTTAGTCGACTAAATTCAAAATTCAAATAAATAAAAAACTACATTAAAAATCAACACTTTCTGTGAACAACATTTTTCATAATAATTAATTATGATTATTATTAATTTTTAATTACAATAATTATAATTGATTTATTCATTATCATTAATTATTTTATTTTAAATTGTTCATTAATAATTATTGATTAGTTACTGCAATTTATAATAATTATGATTACAAAAACATATATTACTTTAGTCGACTTTTTACAATAAGTACAAATTATTTATAATCATTTCAGTAAGAAAAAGCACAAAACAAAGAAAATTTGTAATCTTTCTTCCTTCTCTCCAAAATAATTTAAAAGTAATTAATTCTAGCTAGCAAAGTGGCTTTAAAAAATTCTTACTTTCGTAATTTTAATATTTTCATAGATTTCAGTTTGTCTACGTACCTGGCGATCTTAACTAACGATAATAATTTTAAATAACTTAAAATATTTAAAATCATTAAAAAATGGGCTTACCCCGTAAGAAGAGAAGAATAGAGAAAAACTAATATTTTCAGATTTAAATGAAAGAGTAAAAATTATTTAATTTTTTTCAATGTGCTAATTTTCCATCGAGAGAAGTGCCGAACGAAATAATAGGTTTATCTCCGAAATTAATTCTTTTCTATTTCCTTACCGATTGCCACTTGTGTTGTATTCCATGCAGGCAAACGTATTTTCTACTTTTTTAATTCCACTTAATCCGAGCAGTAGACACACCTCCAATGGTTATTTTAAATTCCATATTACATGCTTGCTGTATTTTCGATTCATTTAATTCTTTCTTATCTGCCCACAAAATATGTGCACTTACATAGTATCTATTCCTTCTAGTGGAATATAATTTTGAAGATTTTAATTTTTTGTCAACCATAACAGTAGAGCAATTTTAATTATAATATTTTGCATTGTTCAAACAAATTTTATATTTAATAATATAATAAATAGTAATTAATTAATTTAATAACATTGTGTAAGGCGAGTAAAATTTATTTCTCTTTAAACAGAATTATAAAAATATTGTTTTACAATACTACAAATTATTTCTATCAATATAATATTTATTTATTTCAAAAAATGCACTTATTTTAATTCACAGTTGTATCTCCAAAGTGACATTATTTTATTCCTTTCTATTCTTTCTTTTGCATTTATCCACTTTTCAATTCCTCCTAATACGCTTCCATTAAATTTTTCTAAATCGATAAAAAGGAATAGGTTTTAATTTTTTTTCCTATTCGTTGGTGAAACTTAAGATGGAGGAAAATTCGCGTATTAATGGGAATTCAGATTCTCAATTTTTATGAATTCTTCTCTTCTTACCGGGTATCCGTTTATATCCCTTGAAATTTTTGAAATTCCTTGGCATCCCTGAAAATAAACTTTTGTTTATTCCCTGAAGTTCTCTATAAATTCGTTAAAATCCATTAAAATGTTTGGAAATTGTAAAAATCTATCCAAATAAGTAGAAATCGTTTGCTATTCCATACATTTAAATTTAATTGGAATAATTGTTTAAATACGTCTGTAAAAACCGTTTAAATAGTTTTTCAAAACCCTGGACTTCTATTTTTTTAATATTGAAAACAGAAAGTAGTTAAAAATCCATAACAAAATTTTAAATATTGAGAGTTCTAAAAATGTTTCAAATGAGTTAAAAAAATTAAGAAATAATAATTTCTAGTCAGTAAAATTTGCTTGAAAAATTCTTACTTTTGTACTTTTAATGTTTTAATGAATGGCAATTTTCTACGCATCTGGAGTTTTTTAATGCTACATATAAATAGTACTATTTCTACAGATACTTTTGAATATCACATGTGAAAAAATCTAGGTACATGGATAAAAACCTGGCATTGTCAGGGAATTTTTTCCCACGATTTGAGTAGACACTATGGATCTACAAACATTTAAACAATAATATTTATTCTAAAAAAAAAAACGATAAGCCTACTAATTACTTAAGGTATTTTATTGTAATAAATCATGCAAATTTTGTAATTTTATGATATATTTGCTGGCAGTATATGAAACTGCATGGCACAAATAATAATTACATAATAATTCTATGTACACTTATTCATCTTAAAAATTACTATAGGTAAAAAATATTACATACCAAAGGCTATAAGTATTATTACAATATAGCTAAGTGTATTAAAGATAAATTTTGTATAGTCTTTTGTAATTGCACAAAAAGTGCATAACAGGAATCTATTTATAATGGTTGAATTGAAGACATTGTAAAAGTCGATGCATCCGCGTTCTCTTTCTTTTCGGGCTTTCCACAAGAAAAAGAAATTTTATTTCTTTAATCACTGTCGTCTGTATTTCTTGGGGCTCGAGTCAAAGGCCGTCGACTGTCTTCATCAGAGCCGTAAATCACTTCTTCATCGGAATCATTTATCATTGAAAACGATGGGTTATCTTTCGTTATGGACGAATCTGTAAATAAAAACAAGATAACACCATCAATCGCGCGTTATGTGCACGTGTAGTTTTTCGGTCTAAGGGGGAAAAATAATCTTTAATTGAAAATCAAAATTTCGAATAACTACTTATTTTTTAGGTTAATTTTTTAAGGTTAATAAATAAGATAATTAAATATAACATTCCTAAGATTCTTGAGAAAATGCAAAAAGATTTTTTAAGATTTCAGATATGTCTTACGAAAATTTCACCAAAAAAGTATTTTCTACCAAATAGTTGCATTTTCAACTACAAAAGATAAATTATCGGCAAAAATTGTAATACAAAAGTGATATTTCACCAAAAAGGATTTTAATTTTAGTTAGAAAACATTCAAATTCATCCAAGAAGATAAATTTTCAACTAAAAAGCTGAATCCTCAACCAAAACAGATTAATTTTCACCAGTTGCATTTTAAACCAAAAATTATTAAATTTTTCCCAAAAGAGACAAATTTTGTACAAAACAAATGAATTTTGTAAAACGAAAATATGAATTTTCAATAAAAAGTTGATTTTCTATCCAGAAGATTAATTTTCTACAGAAAGATGGATTTTCAACAATTAGTTACATTGTCAACCGAAGAGATGAATTTTCAATTAAACTTATGAATTTTTAAACAAACAACTTTTTTAACAAAGTGGTTCCATTTTTTACCAAATAGTTAAGTATGATAATCATTTTTAGCAATAATAATAAGAGTTAAATTTTCAACGAAAATATATGAAAAACTTTAAAATAGTCTTTATCTCTTCAAGACTTCTTAAATTCCTAAATATCTTTTAAACTGACTCGAATTATTTCTAAAATTTTTAACATTCTTTCAAAATTAAAAAAATTCCCTTAAAATCTTCCATGTTTGTTTTTACATTTTTATTAATATAATATTTTTAAATGTTTTGATAGCTTTTTAAATTTCCTTTACAAATTTAATGTAAAAAATTAAAAATCATAAAAAAAGTTCCTGGCAATCTTAAAAAAAGTTTTCTATTTTCTTAAAAACTTTCAAAATTCTTAAAAACCATTGAATTTTTTTAAAAATCTTCCAAAATATACATTTTCATAACAATTTTTTAAAATTACTTTCTAATCTGTTCAGAAGTTCTGAGCCTTTCAAATATCTTTTAGAATCATTCAAATTGTTCCTGAAATATTTTTTAAATTCTGCAAAATTGCTTCAAAATCTTCCAGATTATTTTTTGAAAATTTTGGAAATCTTCTAAAATATTTTTAAATACTTTTCGTATTTTTTCTAAAAATTTGTAATCTTATAAAATTTAAAAATGTTTTAAAATCGTTTACATTTAATTTCGAAATTTTAGTAAATCATTGAAAATGCTTCGAAACCCTTGTCCATTTTCTATTCAAATTAATTTTTTAACATATTAATTCATTGGAAATTTTCCCAGGAATCTTAAAAAAAAAATTTGATTCTCTTGAAACCTTTCAAAATTCTTAAAAGGTTTCGTTTTTTTAGAAATTTTCAAAAATCTACATATTTTCTTGAATTCTTTGAAATTTTCTCAAGATTTAAATTATTTTCGAATCTTTTCAAAACAATTGAATATTTTTAAAAATAATTCAAAGTCTTCCTAATTTTTTTTTTTAATATTGGAAAATAAAAAATTGTCTATAAATCGTCCAGATGATTTTTCGACATATTATGAAATCTTTCAAACTTAAAATTATTCTTTTAAAATAAATCCTATATCATTTTAAATTTTCCCAAAAATCTTATAGGCGGTACCGGTAATTTTTTTGTTACCAGTCCCGACAATTCTTTTTACCGATACTGCCAGTGTACCGACAGTGACTTTGTAAATTAAAATACTTCAGAAGTTGAAGACCTATTTTTCGTTACTGCTTATCTGCAGTGCATAAATTTAAGCTTACGTTGGCCATAGACTTGCTGAACAGCAGGAGCGTACACATAAGCCATAGTGTAAAGATAAAAATTTAAGAGACCGTAAAGGGCCATAAATTGGGCTGAAGTGTGATAGTAAGTTGAAAGACGAGAGGCAAAACTATCTTCGAATACACCAGCTCCGAATTTTCGAGCTGTAACCAAAGCACAGACTCCTATGACCACTGCAGCAAGGAGCGTCAGAAATCTCAGTCGAAGATCTGAAAAGTAAATTACATTATTAAAATTTGTTATGAAAGCACAAAGAAACTAACAGAAAATGCTAGGACAAAAACTCACAGGGTGTCTAGCGAAATTTTGTTATCAAATTACCGGATTTCCCAGATTGAAATGAACGTTTTTCCCGGTTTTTCCGGGAATTATGGAATCAATTAAAGGATTAGTGAACAAAATACTAAAAGTTCCGAGAAAAGTTTACAAAATTAATATTGTTTTATCAGGATCGGTATGATTTTACAATAAGATCGTTTATGATGAGTTTGGGTAGGCATTTAAGATATAAGAATTCAGCTGATTTTTCTTTGAATTTTGCCAAGATCTGAATTTAGAATAAATAAGTTTTAAACATTTAAAAATTTCTTATACTTGAACAAAGGATATATAAACGGGTTTTACAATTTAAAATTATTACGACTCATTTGTTCTAAGTTTAAATCTTGTCAGAATCAAAGGAAAAATCAGCACAGTTTTTTCAAAACATCGATTATATTCGATGGAACATAAACAACAAAAATGTATTATTCACACTTTTTCCCATTATTTCTAAAGAATATATTTATTAATATTACTTTTTTTTTAATCAACGCATATATGGTTGATTTAAAAAAAATAGTGTAACAATTACTAAAATAAACACTAACATGAATCAAAAGTAAAATTTGAAAAAAATTTCCAACTAATAATTTGTTAGAACAAATAAATACGTTGATGTTCACAAAAAATGAAAACAATTTACTGGAAAAATTCATTTTTAGACCTTTTTGACTTTTTGATTTTTTACCCTAAAACTAGCAGCCGCACCGGGAAGTGACCGGGAATTTTTGAGACCGGGAAAAACCGAGAAATAGCAGTGCATTTATTTTTTGAACAGGGATTTTACAAATTTGTAGAAGAAAAGTCTATTTAATAATTTAAAATATCATAAATTTAAAATTATACAAATGCAACTTAAATAACTCTGATTTCAACTTTTGTAAGTGTTAGTCCAAATTTTTACTTTTTCAGTGATGAAATCATTAAGTTTCCAATGCGTGATTTAAAAATCTTAAGGTTTAAAAATTTTTAATTTTAGGTCTTCTGAATTTGTTTAAAATGAAGCAAATTACAGATTTGAACGTTAAAAATTAAACTATTTTAATGCGAAATCCTTAGTATTTAAGCAAATGTAAACGTCAGATTGAAACCTTATAAACCATTTTCAATTTTAAAATAATTTAAATTAATACATTCATAATTGAATGCTTCAATTCAATTTCCAAATCCTATGTTCAAATAATTTTTCAGTCTGAAATATTTCACTTTGAACCCATTAACAATTATTAAAATTAAAAAAAAACGGATATTTTTTGATGAAAAAAAGGATATTTTTTCAATATTTAGTAATATTTGACTGTTTATTTAAAATAAGGATTTATAAATCGAATATTAAAAACTTAGAAATTTGAAACTGAATGGTTTTAAACACAAAGCCTCGAATATTTGCAATTTTAGAGTGGTAAATTTAAACTTTGAAGCTTAGAATTTTAATTGTTTCACTTTGTTGACTTTTTAATTTGCAAGCAAAAATGTTTAATTGTGTTGTATGAATAACAATTGAAAAATTATTGATTTCAAACGACTTAAAATAAAAATAATATAACTTCTAATTTCAAACTTGTTTAATTTTAAACAATCAACTTTAGAATCTATTGAATCATTTTTCAATTTAGAGCAATTAAAATGATAACGTGGTTTGATATTTTTAACCAGAAATATTTCGACTATTCAATTTATGAGTACATATTTTAAATTTTGTAGTTTAACGTCATTTAGTTTTAAAATGTTTAATTGAATAATTTTTAGAGATTCCATTTTATACGCGTGAATTATTGAACATATGAAGTAAACAACTGTCAAGCTTCAATTTTACAAGTTTAAAATTCAAAAGATTCAAATTCAAATCTCATGACCAGAATACGATCGGAAATTTACTAGAAAAAATAAACAAAATGTTCTCACAAATGCCGTGTTCATACATAACAAACGTATTGACACAAAAATAGCAAAAACAAGGCAAAAAACAGTACAAGAAACTTCTCTGCGTTTGACTTTTATGCTGGTATTAGTACACAAATTTATTGCCTACGCTTTTACGCTCTTACTATTGAACCGTGCGGTTTAATAATAAAATTTGTATGCAGAAAATTAAACTTTTTTTTAAATGTATGTCCACATATTTCCCGGATCTGACCACGAATGTTCCCGCATTTTTCAAGGTGCACAAAACTCCCGGCAAATCCCCGGATTTCCCGGGTCGCTAGACACCCTGCAAATGCCAGATGAAAATTGATAGCGTAGCATTTTCTGCCATTTTTGCGAAAAAATGACACGTTCCCTGTAATTATTTTCCTGTCATATTATTTCGTGAGGAATTTGTTTCAAAAAGTCCACATCGTTATTACAAAAGTTACCAGATACTTTTCGGAATGTTCTATTTAAATAATATCCTGAATCAAGAACCGGGAGAAAATTCGTATCAGAATATTGTAAAGAATGTAATATATTGTATACTTAATTACCGAAAAATGGCATTGATCGAAGTTCACTGTAAGCTCGCAGAATCAATAAAATAAGGTAAGCACCATAAATTCCTCCCATCGTAAGGAAAAACACCTTAAATCCCTATAACAACATATGTTTTGAATTAAATCAGAAGTTATAAAATGTTTTTCTAAAACTTGATTTATCTATTTTGTATTCTCACGTAATAATTTGAAGTATCCAGAATGTAATTATACGTAGGATCTTCCAGCTCTGTGCATCTCAGCCAAGTTGCCAAAGTGAGACCAGCACCCCATAATAATCCAACGATTAGTAATTTTGGCAAGTAAAACGTAGCGATTCGTCTTTCATTCTAAAATCAAACATTGCTAATAATAGTCAAAATTAATTATTATTAGCAAATAATTAATAATAATCCTAATTATTTTCCGTTCGCAGTAATGCTTATTTGGTTTTTTACTCTTTTCGAATTCTTTTGTTTTTAGATTGGTTTCTTATTACAAAGTGCCAGTTGATGTCATGTTAACGTTTTAATAATAATTTTAAATTGGACCAGCTGATCAACTTAAAAAATAGAATGATACAAATGCTAATAGTAATTGAATATTATAGACATAATTTTACAGAATTGACTCTTTAATCTGACCCAAGCGTCGTTTCACTCATAAGACCAAGGAAAAGTTATAAATTCACTGTGTCGGTCATTTTTTGACATTAATAATTTAATTTTTTTAATAGAGTATTCTAAAATAGTATTGTATAGTTCACAAATAAAAGCTTTTGAGATTATCAATTTTAGATTGGAGTATAATCAATTCAATAATTAATAATGCTTGATGCTTGAAATTTCAAAATTGAACATTGATAACTTTTAGCTTAAAATATTCTACAATTTTAGGTTTCAATGTTAAATTTTTTTTAATTGTGCACAATAAGTTTAAAATAAAGAATAGAAATACAATTATAAATAAAAAAGTCCGAAATTGTAGTTTCAAATTCAAATCGTTAGAAATTTTAGAATATAAAATTGAAAGCCTTAGTGGTCGCGTGATTTTTAGTTTTAAGCGTTTGTAAATAAAAAATTTTAAATTAAAACCTTCAGAATTGAAAACATTCAAATTCAAAGCACATACACTTTTAAAGTGGAAGCCACACAAATTTGTATTCTTAGGCCTACAAATTTAAATAATTTAAGTACAAAGCATTTTAAACTGAAAATGAATGAATTTCATCATTTATTCCACAATGTAAAATTCAAGGCTTTCAAAACTTAAAAATTTTAATTTTTGTTTTCAAAATTAATAATTTGATATTTAGGGTAATCAGCACTTGATATATTCCAAATTAAACTTTAGAAATTGTATAAATTTACGTCAGAATCTTATCAATCCTGTTTTGTATTTGTATTTTTTTTCAGGTATAATTTTTCTTAATAAGAAACCATTCAGGTTTTAAGTATTACATACTATTAGTATTAGTATTGCATAGTAGTAAAATATATTACTACACAATACATCATATTTCTTTGTTGAAAATTCAATGATTTTATTGATAATTCGTTTTTTTTTTGATTCAAAATTAATCTTTTTTTGTAGAAATTTCACTTTTTTTGGTTAAAATATTGCACTGTAGAAAATTCGTCTTTTAAGCATAAAAATTCAACAATTTGGTATAAAATATAACGGTTTTGTTGCAAATCAATTTTTTTTGAAAATTCATATTTCCGGGTTGAAAATGCAACTTTTTGTCGAAACATAGTCGATTTTGGTTGATGATTCAACTGTTTGTTGAAATATCACATTTTCGCATTACAAATTCATCTTTTTGGATAGAAAATTTACCGATTTGGTTGAATTTTTCTTTCTTGACTAAATCATTTTTCATTGTTGAAAATTAAACTCCATTGTTGAAAATTCGTCTTTTTGGCCTTTAATTTTAACAACTTGATAGAAAATTCAAGTGTTTGGAAGAAAAATAACTATTTTGGTAGAAATTATATATTTTTTTGTAAAAAATGCAACTAATTGGTTGAAATGTTATCTGTATTTTTTTTTAAGTTGAAAATGCAATTATTCTATTTAAAATTGATGTATTAACTTAAAAATTTGCCTTTCTTGGTAGAAAATTAATTTTTTTTATTGAAAATTCAACTACATGGTTGCAAATTCATGTATTTGATCAAAAACTCGTTTTTCTGGTAGAAAATTGAATTTCTTGTTTGCAGATGCAACTGTTTAGGAAAATTAATCTGTTTTTGTTGACTATTCAACTATTTTGTTAAAAATTTGTCTTTTTTGGTTGACAATTCAACAACTTGGTTGAAAGTACAAATACTTGATAAGAATTTATTTTTTTGGTTGAAGATTCATTATTTAAGTTGAAAATTCATCTTTTTGGTTGAAAATTTAATTATTTTGTTGATAACTCATATTTTTGGGTTGAAAATTTAACTCTTTTGTTGAAAATTATACTTTTTTGTTTGAAAATTCATTTTCTTTATCAGAAATATCATCCTTTTTTGTTATAAATACACCTGCTTGTTTTAAAAGTAATCAGTTATGGTTGAATTCAGGTGTTTCTAGATCAACTGTTACATTTTTCATTAAGAATTCATTTCTTTAGTTTAAAATATGTACATTTACTTGGTTGAAAGTTAAACTACTTTGTTAAGATTGACTTAAATTAGTATATAAATCTACTACTATACAAGTTACTTTTTAATGCCAAAAACAATGTTATTATTTTATATTATAATTTTTTAAACTGTATCATGCTCGAAAAAGTTCCCTGACTTGAAAAAAATTCCCTGCCATTTCCATGTTTATCCAGGTATATCAAAACTCCTTGACAATGCCAGGTTTCCCAGGTCTTACAGGTTTGTAGAAACCCTAGTTATTTAATTTTTCATAATCTTATAGAAAAATCTCTAGAACTTTGAACATTTCATTTCGTAACGTAAGGAATTTATTATTTTTAGTTATATTAAATAAATAAGTTTAATGCTTTAATTTACTTATAGACATTTAAAATAATAATGTAATATTTTGGTCCAAAACCATTTATATTTAAAACTTAACCACCTTAAAAAAAAATTACCTGACGTAAACCATGGTAGACACAAAGCCAAAACATTAGAACCGCGCAGAGGAACGTCGTCTGAAGTACTGCATCTAACATCCCAGGAATCCAAGAATTTATCAAAAATATCATCGGGAATAGCGGATCTAAAAAAATGCGTAAGTTTAAATTAAAATATGACGAAGGGATTCATTACAAAATATAAACTAAACTTAAGAAAACAATAAACTTACTGTTGTAGAGTATAAGTAGTGGCAGTAAAAGAGAAATCCATTTTTGTTCTATCGACCAATCGTGAACATGATACTTTCGAAGAGAATTCCCAAACCAGCACTGAAAATAATAATTTAATTTTTATCTAATTAATAATTAATAATTTTATTTTCAATACTAAAAATGCTTATACCGTCACTACAAATGTGGCTAGAAGGAATATGAGTCTGAACCAAATCTCTATTTGCGTAAAGGCTGGATTGTAGTTCTTAAACTGTAAAAAATCAAGCAAAATACATTTTGAATCGTGATATATGAATCTTTTTTTATTTTTTATGCGGTTTTTTATTTTTTTCTTCACTCATTGCTTACTGACGTAGAATGTGAGGTCTCGGATCGTGTAACGTTGATGGAAACTCTCCAACCCATGGAATCTAACAGTAATTAAGTAATGACTAAAGTGGAGAAATCCCAGATGAGCTACTACGAATTCTTCACAATTTTGTCTTTCGCACTTGAGGTGACGCGTTCTGAAATTTTTATTTATTTTAAATTTTGAAAAGAGAAACTGAACTTTTTAAAATAAAAGATCAGTTAGTATTACAGTGAAAACTACTTACCTATTATGTCCAGATTCTGCAGTCAAAACTGATTCCAATTTACGATCAGGTGTGATACCGTCTATCGATACACTCACTTGAAAACTTTCATCATACCTTTCATCTGGAATCAAAATTAGAAAATATTTACAATTTTTTTCTAATATTTCTAACAAAAAGCGTATTCAATATTTGAATGATTATTTTCATAATTATAATTTACCATCACTATTCATTGTAGACAATTTAGCAATAACCCAAAGTTGTTGACTGTAAGTTGAAAGAGAAGGTGTCTTCATTATGAAAGGACCAGTTGCCATTTCACTACCATTTGGATGGGCTTTTTGCTCACTGGTTGAAGTGATCGGTGGACCTGTTTCAATCACAAATATTTCGAATTTATCTTAAGTAGTTAT
>JAUELO010000332.1:4228854-4239496 GCA_032357855.1 Amphibolips quercusostensackenii
TTTAAGTCAAAATTTTTTCTTTGATTTTATTTAATAAACGCCAAAACTAAAACACAAAACTTACCAACATAATATTTTAGCAGACTTCACAGACCAAAATGATGTCAAAACAAGGGAAATAAGGCGATTTTTCACGAAAATAGGAGAATAAATTCTTTGAAATAAAATTAATGGTTGGATACCATACTGAATTTAATATAAAACGCTTAAGATTTCAAGTTAAAAAATATTGCATTTTCAACAAAATAGTTTAATTTTTAACCAAAAAAGATAATTTTTTAAACAAATAGTCTAATTTTTAACTAAGCAAAAAAAGGTTAGGCCAAATAGTTGCATTTATCAACAAATAGCTGAACTCTCAACCAAAAAAGGCGAATTTTTAACCAGATAGTTGAATTTTCAACCTCCAAAGACGAATTTTCAAACAAAAATAAATTAACTTCAACCACAAATACCCAGTGGGCACAAGCGCCAAAAAAAACAAACGCTAAAAAAAACAAACGCTTCAAAAATGTCCTAAGTCAGACCAAATAACGTTACAAAAACATACAATGTTGGAGAGACGTTTTAAGAACGTATTTGGAACATGAAACGTTTTTAGAACATAATTTGGTCTGACTTAGGGCAGTTTTTAACACGTTTAAATAACGCCTTTTGACTTGCACGTCCAGGGAACGTTTTTAGGACGTTTTAATTACGTTCTTAAATCTCGTGCCCACTAGGTACTTGCATTTTAAACAAACAGTCGATCAAATCCTAAATCAAAAAAGATAAATTTTGTAAAAGGCAGTTGAATTTTTAGCCCAAAAAGATGAATTTTCAAACAAAAAAAGATAACTTTTTAACAAAATTGTAGAATTTTTAACAATATAATTGAATTTTAGACCTACAGAGATAAATTTTAACCAAGCAATTGCTTTGCAAACTCAATAGCTTAACTTTTAAGCAAAATAGACCAATTTTCAAGAGAATAGTTGAATTTTTAACCAATTAGTTGAATTTTCAACCTACTAAAATAAATCTACAACCAAATGGTTGAATTTTCAAACCTTTAATGGCACTTTGGGTCGAAATGACCCCAGACATGTTTGACCTTAATTTAAGTCCCTTCAGCATTTAAAAATTGTACTTATACGGCCCTTTCAGCTTAGCCAGATACCCCTCCAACGCTATTTTTTGACATCTACAATACTTTTTCATATTTAAAATCAATTTTAAACTAAACAACCCAAAGCATTTTTTAAAGTAATTATCCAAGAGTATGTAAAAAATTAAGCTACTCAAAATAATGAACTAGATCTTTGCAGGAAGCCTTTTTCGTTTTGGGGTCAAAAAGCCTCCAGTACGCTAGTTATGTTACGCGTCGGGAAGTGTGCTATCGAAGGGTTAAACGTTAAAGATTAAACTTAAACTAAAAGCAGTTACATTTGCAAACAGGTAGTTGGATTTTCAAGCTGAAATAAGTCAATTTTTTAATAAAATAGTTTAAGAATTTGAACTTTCTACAAAATGATGATTTTAAAACAAAATATATAAATTTTTAACCAAATTATGGAATTTAAGTACAGATGTTATAGTGTCAACCAGGGTAGTTAATTAATTAATTATGATGTTAGGTTTGACGATTACTATTAAAATAATTTTCTGGAAAAACGAGAAAATTCTGCCACGGCTCGGATTTGAACCGAGAACGCCACTATTCACGGGTGGAGCGTTAACCAATTACACCACCGATGCCACAGCACAAATTTTCTCGTTTTTCCCATTTCACAAAATGATGTTAATCTAAATCTATATATCCTGTAAATTTCTATTGAGTAATTCTAATCTGAATAGTTTCACCCAATCTCAATAAGTTTAAGTAAAGATGTTATAGTGTCGACCAGGGTGGTTAAATAATTATTATGGTGTTAAGGTTTGCCTATTACTGGTCAAATAATTTTCTGAGGAAACGAGAAAAAATCTGCCACGGCCAGGATTTGAACCTGGAAAGCTACTATTCACGAGTGGAGCGTTAACCAATTACGCCACCGACGCCACAGCACAAATTTTCTTGTTCTTCCCATTTCACAAGATGACGTTAATCTACATCTATATATCCTGCGAATTTCTATTAAGTAATTATAATCTGAAAAGCTTCACCGAATCTCAATAAGTTTAAGTAAATATGTTTTAGTGTCGATCAGGGTGGTTAATTAATTAATTATGGTGTTAAGGTTTGCCTATTACTGGTCAAATAATTTTTTGGAGAAACGAGAAAAAATCTGCCACGGCCCGGATTTGAACCTGGAACACCACTATTAACGAGTGGAGCGTTAAGCAATTACGCCACCGAGACCAGAGCAGAAATTTTCTCCTTTTTCCTATTTCACGGGATGACGTGAATCTACGTCTATATAGCCTGTGGATTTCTAGTAAGTAATTCTAAATGAATAGTTTCACCGAATCTGAATACGTTTAAGTAAAGATGTTATAGTGTCGACCAGGGTAGTAAATTAATTAATTATGATGTTAGGTTTGCCGATTACTGGTCAAATAATTTTTTGGAGAAATGAGAAAATGTCTGCTGTGGCCTCGGTGGCATAATTGGTTAACGCTCCACTCGTGAATAGTGGCGTTCCCGGTTCAAATTCGGGCCGTGGCAAATTTTTTCTCGTTTCTCCAAAAAATTATTTGACCAGTAATTAGCAAACCTAACATCCTAATTAACAAATTATTGAATTTGCATCCATAAACGTTCATTTTTGACTCAATAATGGAATAGTTGATTTTCAGTTAAAAAAATTAATTTTCAACTAAAAAAAGCGACTTTTCAACCACAAAGTTAAATTTGAAATCATTAAGATGGATCCTCAACTCGTGAAACAAATCTTCAATGAAGCAATTCCCCTTTTAACAAGCAATTAAATTTTTAATTAAGCAGATTTATTTTCTACCAAAAAAAAGACGAATTCACAACAAATTTTCAACCAAATTGTTCAATCTTTAACTGAAAACGATCAATTTTTAACCAATGATGAAATAGCTAAATCTTCAGTTAAAAGATTAATTTTCAACAAAAAAAAAAGAATAAATTTTCAATAAAATAATTAAATTTTCAATAAAATAGAAGAATTTTTAACTAAAGAAGATAAATTCTAAACTGAAAATATAACAGTAAGCTTTTTAATTGAAAAGAATTAAATTTTAACGAGAATAGTTGTATTTTCTCATTGGGTTCTATTAATTTAGTTCACGTTTAATAGGCAATGAAAACAGGGAAAAAAGGAATTTGCTTAGAAAAGAGTAAAGAGGGGAATAGAGGACAGAGTGTAAAATAAAATCGATATTTTTTTTTTCAATCATTTCAAATAATCACCGATCTTGCTTCCTTCCGGGCAGTGTGACGTAGTTTTTAAACGGCCCTTAATGTTATTGCTAAAATCAATAATATTTTTATTTATTATAAGTAAAGAGAGATAATATATGTGCCTGAGATTGGAGTTTATCGAATTTATAGAAACCAAAAATAGTTTATTGTAGATATAATCTTCTTGTTTTCGTGAGAGCAGGTTACAAAAATGTCCTGAGTGCAGGGCTGCTATTAAGGAAAAAAAATGCAGCATCCGAAACTACTAATAGTATTCGTTAGACTGTACACTACTTAAGCAGAGTGCAAAGTTGCAAGCTAGTTTGCCTGAGGAGGAGAAGGTAACGAACTTCCTTAACGAGGCTACCTACTCAGTCGACTTGATCTGATCGATAGCTTCGTCTACTTTCATCGTATCATGTAACCTTAACTGTCAAGTATTTCAAAAACTTCATAATTCTAGAAAATCAGTAATTTTTTTAATCTGCGTGCGGCCTAATGATTAAATAAAAATATTTTTTTTTCATCCAAGCATTTGTTTTTTTGTCAAACTTTAAACGCTGTTATTCTTATTTTATTTTTATCAAATTTTGTCACTCTTTTAATTTTTCTTTCTGCGTTTCTATCATTTGTTATCCTTTTCAACCTTGGTTTTACTTTTTTAATCTACTTCTCTTTCCGGTCATACTATCCTTATTTTTTGTTTTTTTGATTATATATATATTTTTTAAATAATACCATTTGTTTCTATTTATTTTATCATTTGTTATCTTACCCATCTTTTCAATAAAGAGGATTTCTTTCTCTTCACTATGTGTCCAATCATGCACTCATTAACCATTTTTGAACTTTTTTTTTTTTTAGGTTAAAAATGAACCACGTGTAAGGAAAAATAATTCGGATAATATTTAGAGGTCGCTCATCAGAAATTTGCCTGTTTTTACAGAAAAATGAATTTTTCTTGAAAACGGCAAATCAGAACGCAAAATAATTATAAAGTATATAAAAGATGCGGCTCATTAATGTGAGTGTTTTTGGATCATAAGTTTTTAAAATAATTATGCATACTAAAGGAGACATGTAAAGAAATTTGTTATAAAAAAGCGGTTATAATAACCAATTTTTCAAAAATAGTATATTCAAACGGTTATATAGTTTTTTTAAAACCTATAAATAATTTCAATGTATTTTAAAGTCCTCTCAGTAAGTGGAATAAATGATTTACGCTTCTTTATAACAACAAATCAAAAATACATAAAAGTTTAAATTCTAATTTTCATTTTTGAATACCCCTACTCGATACTAACATATATGAAACTTTGTACATTGCACACTTTACTGTAGATTTTACAATATCATTTCAAAAAATTGGATTACACTTGCATTTTCCAATTAAGAAATGGAGCGTTCACATGTTACATAACATTAAACTAACTGTGAATTCAATCTCGAGTGTTTCCACTTTATTTGTATTTATATTTATATGGTGCTTATTTCACGAGCATTTTGCTTCCCGCAATGTATTCGCTTCCTCATAGAGTGATTTTTTAAATATAGATAATCCAAAGTTTTTATTTCGATCAATTTAAGAATAGAAATTTACGAAAAAAAGAAAATTACAAAATAACACAACATTTTTTAAAAATACACTGAAAAATCAGACAAATCCAATTTTGTAGTTGAGATGGTAATTTTTGGAGGTGGAAAAGGGAAAAGAGAAATTCTGTCGCACCCTATCCCTTCCTATTTCGTCTTTTCTATTCATACATACATCAACTTTGATTTATGTCGATGAAAAAAGTTTTTCTGTTTAAAATAGATGTTTTAATTTTTTCGAATAAGCATAAATTCCTTACTCTTCAATGAAGTGTGTTAATATTAGGGGGGGGGGGGTAAAAAGTCAGAAAATAACGTTATGTAATATATGCTTGCTTCCGAACCAAATTACATCCGAAAATGTGTTTTCAATTTATAGGTGGTTTTGTGATTATTACGTATTTTTCAGACTGCTTTTGAAAAATGGCAGCCATTTAGAATATAAATCTAAATTGGGAAGTGTATGCTGCAATTTAAATTGAATCTGTCGACCTGAATAAATACTAAAAAAAATTAATATTGTCTCATCTTGAAACCTTTCTCGGTCTACCGCCACGATTATGGGAAACTCGTAAAAATACTTTTTATGAAATTAATTCTACAATCGTTAAGCGGACTAATGAAGCCATCCAAAAATGTTTACCTTAAATTTTCAAGACCTGTGTATAAAATAAAAAAAACTAAATATCTTTGTGATGATCACATTAAGGGTTGGGGGGTGAAGGGAACTTATAAAAAGAATAAATCTGTAAAAATGTATAATAAAGCTTATATCTTAATTTTTCTAAAACTTCACTTTGTCTCCGTGACAGATTTGTTCTCTCTTATCGGAGTGTCATAAGGGTGGAGGGAAAACTCGATTTAAGATCCGGTTTACGACGAGCCGATGTGAACGAACCCGAAAGTCGGATAGCCAGACGCAGTGCGTGCGTGAGGGACCCGGGGTAGGTTGGGGGTGGGAGAATGATGGAGGTTGTAGACTAACCTCTATCCTTCCTGGACTCTCTCCCGGCGAAGAGAGAATCTAGCAGGGGTGGAAAACGGGCCTGAGGAGGGGAAGGAAATTTGTCTGAGGGGGTAGGTTGCGTCTGGTGGCGCGACTTGACCCCGGTTGACCCGAGACTCCTCTGTCCTCTCCCTCCTCCCGCCCCACATCACCTCATCCACCCACCACCCACCAACCACTCCTAACCCCTAACGCTCTCCGCGTCTTGCCATCCTTGCTGCCGTGGGTAATTATTGATGTGTCCGCCACTGCTGCCGCCAACGCCACCCTACCCGCCCATCGACTCTGTCGCCGTCACTACTACCATTACCCTTGCCATCCTCCGCAACTGCAAGAGTGCGTGTGCAGGCACCCTCACGCACAAGTGGAGTACGCACGCACCGACACCCTCCACTCAAATATACATGAGCTGAGTATTCTGTCTCTGAGAACGGTCTACTGAATTCTCGAAATTTTATTGTTTTTATGGTAATTAGTGGTTGTGAAAGAGTTGAAGTTTTCTTCTTTTTTCAGTTAGGTGAATTTTTTTTTATTGACATTTTTTCTGTTGATACATAATCGATTTTTTAACCTGTGATAACCTCTGCAGTTAAATCTGTATCTAACTGATTGACATAAAATTTTAAAGAGAAGTCTGTAGCACCATATTTTTGATATATATTGCAAGAATGTTCGACATCATGAATAGTTTTTAAAATTTTGCTTATTTAATGCTAAAAATAAAAATGCATAGATCACTGCAAAACGTCGATCCTTGAATGTATGACAAATTCTGTACAATTTTGAGTTGTAAAATTTTCAAGATACGAAAACAAATGAAGGCGCGATAAAAAATTTTTATTTTTAAAATGAGATGCAACAAATATCACACCAATGGTTTTCTGTGATGACATAAATGGCAAAATTTCGAAAAATTTTTCAAGATATTGAAAATTCTTGCAAAATTTATCGAAAATCTGTTACTACAGACTTTCCATTGATATTTAATGTAATTCGTTTAACCGATTGACACGAACTACAGTCTTTTCAGTAAAATTTTGTCTTAATCGGTTGGATACATTAGGCTACAGAGGTAAGCACAGATGAAAAATTTATTTAAATATTCATTCAAATTTAATTTATTAAGCATCGAATAAGTTTGGTTAAACTAGCTACCTTTTATATTTTAAATTAAAATTGAATAATTTTACCACTGAATTAAATTAAGCAATAAATCAATTTAATTTATTTAATAAATTTTAGAGAAAATAATTGCAACAAGTAATGTAGTTTTTTGAATTAAGTAAATTAGTAATTAAATAAAAATTAAATTAATTGAGCATACCTGTCTTATTTAGAAAAAGAACAAAACAAAATAGCATGAAATCCCAGCAAAAACATCTGCGATGCAAAAAACCTGATAAGTACAACTACATGGATCTTTCAAATCAAAGTTGGACAAGAATTTTGGAAAAAACATTTATAAGAAAATATATTTGGAGATTTTTTTATAATATACCCTATAGAAATGTTTCAAATAAAATTTAAAAAGCTATTGCAGGCATTCTAAATCTTGACTGGATTATATTACACCATGAATCTTCCATATCCCGAAAATTTTAAAAATCACTTTGTTTATCCATTCAATCCTTTTTCCAAAGTACTGAACCAAATTTTATTTAAAAAAATCATGTAGTTGTACTTGACCAATTTTTTCATTGAAAATACTTTTGGCGGAATTCTATAATAATCAGCATCTTGATTCCTTTTTTAATTTTAATTGATTTCCTTCATGTTGAATTTGTCCTATTTTATTGAGGAATAGATAGGCCCAAGTAAAAAAATAAAGTACAATTTTGATTCTATTATATGTTTCCGAATAAAGCCCTACTGAAATCCCGGGCGCGAAAGAAATCAGTACTAAAGTACCAAATTTTCCTAAAATTGTTTACAAGTCAAAATGGAGAGAAAAACTCTAGAAAAGTTTCATTTATTTTTCACAAGTGCTCTCTAGATTTATGATCCAAAAAAGTACTTCTAACATAGGACTGAAGTATCACAAAATTTCCAAATACGTCCTGCTAATGAAGAACTTCTTTGTAAAAAATGTAGTAGAAAAATTCCGCTTCATTTTTCTCAAAATCTGTACAGTTGTAAATTCATGTATCAAAAAGTTCAAAAACAGTCCTGCTGGGGAAAAATGTCAAAAGAACTAAAAACAGCTGCAAAGTATTAGTTATTGATGTAATTATTTAAGCATATTTATGAAGAAATAAGATTTTGACAAGAAATGGACTAATTTATTTTGTTTGGTCATGAAAAAAGACATCTATGATAAACTGCTTTATTGAATGAGAGCGAAATATCTAAAAATAATAATCCATTGAATAATCATTTACTTATAAAACTTAAATTGGTACTAAAAGTTATGTATTTTTTTGTTACCGAATATGACAAATTACGTTTGTTTTAATCATTTTAGACTCTGAAGCTAAAACCACTTTATCAACAACTATTTTGCAATTTTGATTTCGAATTTCATTATCTTAATTCATTTTCAAGATTTTACAATGGTTCTTATGTGACAGATAATTCGCGAATAATAAATTCTTTAACAAAATCATTGAGTAAGGTGGGTTATATAAGGGATTTTCGTTTATAAAACGAGTTTGTGGAGATGCCATAGAAGGTTTTTAGATAGTTTAATAGATTCATTTTTAAAAAGAAATAAATCTCATACTTTAAAAATATTCGTGTAGTACTTGTAAATATTTTTAAGAATATTTGGTACTTTAATAATAATTTGTTTCATAATCGTTACTTTAGTGGAAAATTATCTTTTTTCTACACGGTTTTTTTATATTTATTATGTTTACATATCAATAATGCAATATTAATTGCAGTCCTGATCGTGGATTTTCTTATAAGATCTCAAATTTGTCAGTTGAAAGATTGATGACTTCTTGTGGATTAAGAAAGCTGTTTTTTTGTCGAAAGTTTTCTTGAGATACGACACGAAAGTTTGATAGCCGGAGGTTGCTGGGGTATAAGAATTTTATATTGCAATAAACTCTGTGACGGTCTTTGGGTGATAAAAGAACCCCGTCTGCGGGTTATAGTTGACGACAGTCGAAATTGCGAACGACTTTGGCGACTTGTCTTTTACTGGTGTGCGCACAACCCTTATGCCGATGCGATGTTCGTCCACGCACAAAAGCCGAATATCCGTCTGGTCATCCAACTTTAGTCTGGGGGTGGTTTTCACCCCCGGGCCACCGGAGTTCGTTCACACTGATACTCATCAGACGACGTGAACTCCAGGCCCGATATGTTCCAAATCACGCGTAAAAATTTACCTCCTGGAATGATAGATAATCCTTGTCAGGGTTGCTACAAAATCCCAATTTTTAAATTCCCCGACTTTCCCTGACCAATTTTTTCATTTTTCCTCACCGTTCTAAACTTTTCTTTCAGGTATAAAAATAACCTTGCAGCTAGAAGATCAATAGTGTTAATGCAAAAATGTTTCGTTCTAAATTTTTCTTTCAGGTATAAAAACAACCTTACAGCTAGAAGATCAATAATGCCAATGTAAATAAATGTTTCTTTCTAAATTTATTTTGATCACTTTCAGAGAAAACAGTCATACAGAATTTCATAAGGGGCTATTTACAAATTACGTAAGATATACGTAAAATACAAAAAATTTCAACCAAACAGTTGAATTTTAAACTCAAAAAGGTCAGTTCTAAACCAAGAATAGAAGAATTAAATTTTCCTTTAAGACAATTTTCACAAAAAAATGCATTTTTAACAAAATAGTTAAATTTTTAACTAAAGTAACAAATCTTTAATAAAAAAATGAATTCTTAATAAAAAGTGTAATAGTTTATATTTCCACCAAAAAATATTTTAATGTTCAATCAAAAACACTTAAATTAAACCAAAAATACGAATTTTCAACAAATTAGTTGAATCCATAACCAAAAGAGACTTATTTTTAAATTGAAATAAGAAATTTTTGACAAATAGTTGAATTTTCTATAAAAAAAAGATCTTTCAGCCAATAAAGAAAAAAAATCTCTTCCAAAATATTCAACTTTTAAGAAAAAAAGATGAATTTCCTGCAACATAGTTGAGTTTTCAACCCGTCTACAAAATTAATTTTTAACTAAAAAAAGTAATTTTCAACAAAAAAGCTAAGCTTCCAACAAAAGAAATAAATTTTTTTACTAAAGTATGAATTGTCAACCAAAAAAATTATTTTTCAAACAAAAAGTTGAGTTTTCTATCCAAAAGATGAATATTCTACCAAAAAAGTTCCTGAAACTGGGTGAAAACGTGACCCTAGGGATTTTGGGGTCGCTGATCTTGACCCCAGATTCGTGATCAGCGACCCCATAAGCCCCCGGTGTCATGTTTCCACCAAGTTTCAGAAATATTAAAAAATTTTATAATCTTAAATTTTTTTTACTTTATCCGCCCAGGAAGCCGATATATCGGCTCAACCTATGATATGAACTTTGCATACAGTTGATACATGATACAAGACACAAATTTTGGCACTGTTGCAAATTTTGGGTCATTGTGAATTCTCCTTTGTTGAAGCTCCTTCGGTTTTAACGAACTTGACCTTTAGTTTATGATAATGAAAGAAAGTACTAAAGGCCAATCTAATGAAATAATTTCTTTAAAAGTTCTCGTGCTCACAG
>JAUELO010000332.1:4299965-4317477 GCA_032357855.1 Amphibolips quercusostensackenii
AACAACCCTTTCCGAAGAGAACAAAGTGGAACGGAGGGTTGCGGCAGCATGAAAAGTTAAGTTGTGGGTGTGTGGGGGGGGGGAGGAATTGTCGACCGGTAAGCGGGCAGGGGGCCAACAGGGAGGCTTAGACTTCGCAGGTCGATACCATCGCGAAGAGCCACTAAGTTCAGGCCTCCCGCTGCCTCTCCAAGCCTTCTACTCCGTGCCTTACCCGTAATTATTCAGCAAGGAAGACCCCAGCACAGCGGGTCAAGTCAGGTTATCTTGGCACTAGGATGCCGGGTTATCTTCGCTACCCTACTCTCATCCCTCCCAACTCTCATCCCACTTATCCCTCTGTACTGAATTCTACGTCGCTAAACACTTCAACCCTTTCCGGTACACAGTTCCCATATTTGCCTCCTTAGGTAGAAGCAATTCCTCCTTGCGTCTCTTCTGCATCGTTTTGGAACAATTGCATTTTTTTGGTTGGAACTTCAGCTGAAATGTGTTCTAGTTTTAAATAAAAAGAGAGATATACTAATTAGAGACCTCTGATTGTGAGAAAAATATACTATTGACTTCTATACGAGTAAATTTAAATAAAGAAATCAAATTTAGTTTGAATCAAAATTCAAATTTGCATTTAACGTCTTAAATTAAACTCTTATAAAATAATTTTTAAAAATTCAAAAAAAAATTCAAATCCAAGAACCAAGTTTTGAACGAGCGCGCGTGCAGCATACTGAATGCAGATACTCCCATTTGAAAAGGAAAAAAGCAAATAAAGAAGGAGAAATATATAGAAGGCAATCTCTGAAAAGAGAAAAAACTAAATCTGCGTTTAACGATGTGGTAATCAGTATTTCAAGAAAGAAAGTTTTGAAAGGCTAGGCATGAATTTACGTTACTACTTACAGTGAAAAATGACGACAATGTAAGACATAAAATTTAACAGGAAATATATTCGTATATCAATCAAAGTATTTATTAATTGGTACATTTTGCCAAACAATCTCAATTATCAGTGTAATTCCTTCGAGAAAACAACTTCTTTTGCATTTCTACGGCGATTTAACAGTGTGAAGATCATTTTTGTCGCGGATAGATCCCATACTTAAATTCAGAGTAGAAACTACACTGGATCTTAAAATTATGACGGGTCTCGTGCATTACTCGCAGTGGCCTTGGCATAAGTCAAGACAGTCTGAAACTAAACAGTCATTAGCGTGTGAACCATTTCCTAATATTTCGCAATATACGCGCGTGAGCACCCGTAAACTAGAAAAGTTTCATTGCTGAAATAGGACTAAAGGGACCAAATTTTTTTAAATATGTTCCATTTCTTATAGATTTTTTTAAGACAAAAGGACCAGAAAAGTTTTATCTTTTTTTCTTGACTAATTTTTATAAGTGCTCGTGATATTTATGTCCCAAGAAAGTACTGATGAAGTAAGACTGAAGTACCAAAAAAGATCAACATAGTTTCCGTTTTACCAGGACTTTTTTAGAGTGAGCGTACCAGAAAAGATCCATTTTATTTTTTTTTGAACTTTTTACAAGTGCTGTTAGGATTTATAAACCTAAAGAATTACGGCTAAAGTAGGAATAAAGTACTGCTAAAATGGGAATAAGGTATGAAAAAGGTTTAAACAATGTCCCGTTTCACCAGAACTTTTTTAGTACAAAAGTACCAGAAAAGTTCCATTTTATTTATTTTAAAATAATTTAACAAGTGCTGATGGGATTTATGATCCTAGATAGTACGGATGAAATAGGAATAAATTACCAAAAATTTCAAAATATTTCCCGTTTTACTAGAAACTTTCTGGGAAGAAAGTATTAAAAAAAATTTTTTTCTGACATTTTGACAAGTGCTCAAGCATTTTTGTTCCATAAAGTACTGCTGTTATAGGACTAAAGTACCAGAAAGTTCCATTTGACTTTTTTTTGCAACTTTTAGATTTTCTGATGGGATTTATGTCCCAAAAAAGTACTGCTAAAACGGGAATAAAGTATCAAAAAAGTTGAAATAATATCCCGTTTTACCAAAACTTTTTTGGGTCCTAATTAATTTTTGGGACAAAAGTATTACAAAAGTTGTTTTTTCCAACATTTTATAAGTGCTCATAAAAGTTTAACATATATACGTCCGTTTCAATCAGTACTTTAATAAAATAAATGTGAGAAGTACATGTAAAAATGTCTACAACAACAAATGAAACTATGCTGGTACTTTAGTCCTATTTTCTTAGTAATTTTTTGGGCCACAAATATCACAAACACTTGTGAAAATTCAAAGAAAAAAAACGAAAATAAAACTTTTCCAGTACTTTAATCCCAAGAATAATTTAGGATTTTTCAACATTTAAGTGAAATTTTTCCAGTTCGTTTGCCGTAAAAAAGTCCTGGTGAAACGGGACATATTTTAAACTATTTGATAATTTAGTCCTGTTTGAAAGGTATTTTTTGAGACATAATAGCAATTAGCCGTCGGAAAATTAAAAAAAAAACAAATTGAACTTTTCTATTATTTTTTTTGCGATTTTACTTTCAAATATTTTGAAGAAAAGATGGTACTCAAAAACTGATTTGTCTCATACTCAGTACTTTAGCGAGACTTTATCCAGGATCCTAATGTGACTTTTTCTTTTTACTCGGGTAGTTAAAACTCCTTAGAAATTTTTACAATTATTCTTTTTAGTACTATAATTTAGGACTGCAAATTTTGATCAAGGTTTTATATAACATGTTATACTTCTGTGTCGCATATCGTGCGATGCTGATAATTTCTTTGAAAAAAATGAATGACGAAAGTTAAAGTCAAAGCTCGCGAAATTACAGTTGCGTTGCACGCATGGGAGTATCTCATGCAGGTAAAATGTGGAATTAATTCGAAATTGTTATGAAAAAAATTGACTGCACCTAGCGTTTGCGGAAACATGGCGTTCTGATTTTATCGGGTCGCGTGCACTGAGATTATGGAAGTTAGCGTGCGCTACGTGCGAACGCTATGAGTGGAGTTTATAAAAAACCTGCGCATCTCTAGCTATGAGCATTCCGTATGACGAGCGACGTCACGTTTGCAGCAAACGATGCACATGGCGCAGCTGGAGTCTCTACACAGAGAATCTACGTGCTTCCTATCGCCATATGCGTTTTACCTTGTCCCCACGCCCCCGTAGCCCTCATAAACCTCGTACTACTATCTTCGACTACACCAGGTCCACCAAACGGACAAAGCATTTACGCGCACTCCGCAATTGTCGCAAGTAGCTACACAGCCCTCTGCACCACCTTGCATCCAACAATTCTCTAAAAAATAAGAATTTATTTATTGCAAAAAAAAGGAGAAGTTTATTAAAATTCATAAATTTCAAAGAACATACTTAATTATTCGATAGTTCGATACTTTTGGTAACATTTCATCTCACTTGTAGATTTTATTAAATGTACAGCACTTGAAAAATATACACTAAATTCTCATTTTTAAATTTTTCTCTCAATTTTCTTTCACGCTTAATCTTAAAAAAGAGAAACATAAAAAACTTAGTGACTTTTTTGTTAGAAGTGCGCGTATTTGTTTAGAGCTTAGGCGAAGGTGAAGGAGAACTGCAGGAAATCTTTCTCGGACCCAGCCGTTTACTGACAGTCGAGTTATCAAATGGTCATTTTTTGGAAAAGGAAATTGCTTTTTTTCAAATCCGTCAACATTAATTTGTGCCCCTAGGGTTTAGATATATATACGGGGTTTTAAATGGCAAAAACTCAGTTTTCGAAAAATGTAAAAAAAAGTACTTGTTATTACCTTTTTATGAAATAAAAGTTTAGTCACTTCTTAAGGACAAGTTTTCAAATATCTTTTAACCAATTAATTTGTTTAAACCATTTGTTTCCATCAAATAGTGAAAAGTTACTATTTTTCGTTGATGAATTAAAAAAGTTATATTTTGTTTAACATATTTTCTAATTGTTTAAACAATTTCTATTTGCATATTTTTTTCACTACATTGTGAAAAGTTAGTATTATCTGAAATTAATGACACAATTAACGGATGTTAAGAGTAATATTTTTTTATGATATTTGCAAATTATTTAAACAGTTTTTCCCTGCTTGCAGTTTACAATTATTTAGACAATTTACATCACTTGCTGCTTCAAATAAGAAAGATGGAGAAAATTGTAGTTTTTGTTTTTTGAATCTCTTACGATATTTCGCTTAATAATCAGTATTTTCTTATCGCAAAGAAATCGATTGAAACAAATAACTATACATAACCTAACTGAAAAATCATGTTGAAAAATGGATAGTGTTAAAAAAATAAGAGTATAAGTTCTGACATAAGAAAATGATAATAAGCGACATTGCGTAAGAGCTTGAAAAAAAAGTAAATTTTTCTCCATCTTTCCGATAGAAAAGGCGCACGTGAATGATTATTAATTGTTTAAATAATGGCATGAAATTTTTTGTCTTCCATAAAAAATATCACTCTTGTAATTCATTATTTTCTTTTATAATTCCAGAAAATAATAACTTTTTAAGACATATAAACGAAAAAAATTGCGGAAACAAATGAAAATTGTTTAAATAATTAAAAACTGTTTTTCAAAAAAAATTTCACTTTTAACATTCATTAACTATGCTACCTATTCCAAAAAGTAGTAACTTTTCAAGATTCACAAGGATCAACAATTGTTTAAACAAATAAAAATTGTTTAAAAAATTGCCAAATATCGTTTTAAAAAGTATATTATTTTCAACATTCGTTAATTCTGGTACGAATGCCCAAAAATAGAACGTCCACCAAATTTGATCAAAATCGGTTTATATTTACCCATCGTCCCAGGCATTTCAACTTTCCCATAAGATTAACTGAGAGAAAAGTTTGCAAAAAAGTTTAACTTATGTAACTTTTTAAATTCTTATTAAAATAAATTGTTCACGTAGGTCAATAATTTCTATGTGATGCTTGAAATATCCTAACTTTAAAAAACTTGAAATTTTTTTCATTTGCAAAATAGCGGACACAACAATTAGGGTCGAAAATTGCATTTTCTATAGTTATTAACTTTGAATGTTCAAAAACTAAAAAAAAATCTAATACATGATTTTAAGATGAATGGTAGACAGAAAAATTGAAAATGTTGAAAAAATCAAAGATGTCAACCTACTAAACTTTCCAAAAATAGCTCATTTTCGCAGCTTTCAATTAAATATTTTTAGAATTTTATAGACAAAGAAGTTTGAGCTTAGAAATCAATTCTTAATCCAAGAAGTTTTTTAATTAAATACACAAGTAAGCTATTTTTTGAATATTTAACCGTCCACTATCTTGGATTCTTTTCAAATTTTTAATTTTCTGTAGACTACTCACTTTAAAATAATTTATTAGGTGCTTTTGCAATGTGTAAACATTCTAGGTTAATAACTATGAAAACTTCATGTGCCTGAAGCAATAGCTAACTATTAACGATTTAGATAAAATTTCGAGAACATTCTGTTTTGGGGTATTCGTACCAGAATCGGGTGTAGGAGCAAAGTATTTCCGTAAAAAGCAAACTAAGGACAATTACGCATATTTTTTTCTTCAAAGAAAAAAGCGAAATATAATCATCAAAATTATTTTAATAAAAAAAATTATGAATTTTGGAATTTTGTTGATCTCAGGATTTTTTTCTCACTAAGCTAGTTTAAAATTAATTGAAAATAGATTTGTAAATATAGAAAAATTCAAACGGTAAATATTGTTATTTTTAATGAAAATATTACAAATAAATAATAAATTTATTATTTTTTAACAGAAAAACTTCTTTTTTCAATACTAAATCATGTTACAGGTAGCTTAATTGTAATGTTTTATCAAGAAAAAGTGTCATCAATTTTCGAATGTTATTATTGGTAACGTTATTAATAAATTTAAAAATAAATAGTCAGCTTTAGCTATTTCAGGCGTGTTATTATGAAATAATAATAAAACTTGACATTTTTAGACAAAATATTTTTTTGTAATTATTTTTATTACTGAACAAATTATTATTAAAATCTAAGTCCTGCGAGATTCACTAAAAAAATGTCGAATTCTAACATTATTGACTATTAATAATTAAAAATTATGAACTGTTGCTTTATTTTGTTTTATTACCCACAGTATCTTGTTATGTCTTATTATTTATAATTAATAGTATAAGTACTATTATTAATAAGTACCACTATCAAGATGCATAAAAATAATAACAACGAAAAAACCGCTTATTCAGGTATGAAATAGCTAATGCTTGGTATTTATTTAATAATTTTTAAATAACAATAAATGATTGTAAGAAAAAAGGTAAACAATATCTTATTTTTATATAAAACAATGGGGATGATAAGGAAGTGACAATTGTTGATGTTCAGGTTGTTGGAAGTAGAAAAGGCAAGGAAAGAGTCTCAGTTGAAAATGCGGATATCGCCTGGGTCCGATTTCACGCTCGGGCTGGTCAGCGATAGACGCAGATACAAAACACCTTCGAGGTGTATATCCACAGGGGGAATATCGAAGAGGCTGCGTGGGATCGTGCTATAGCTTTTTCTGCAATTTTAATTGGTTTTCTTTCAAGGGTAGGTTCTAGAAAGATTGACAGCAGAGTGAGCATTTTCAAATTAGGTAGTTGCTCCTTCTGCTCTCCAGAAACTCTAAAACAATTCACGTTTTTACATCTCAGTAAAGAAAATCATTATTAAAATAAGCATTTAATCTTTGAAAAGGGTGGTCAGTTAAACGCACAGTGAAGAAAAACGCACTTTTTTCGTTTAAAAAATTCTAGAGCCTTCAATTTTGCCCCGATTTGCAATTATTATTTTTTTATTTGTAGCGTGCTAAATTTGAAAAAGCCCCTTGTTCACAGATTTTTTTTGTTTTTATTTGCTTTTATTTATTATATGTTTACCCAAAGTATGAGGAGATGGAGATTTTTTACAAAGTAATTATTCAGTCTTCAATAATGTTTTGCATATTGTGAAAATCATCTGCAATCAAATTGTAATTTTTGTTAAAAAGAAAAATAATTTTAGCTTAAAATACTTTAAATTATTGTGAGAGTTATCATAAGTCGCAATTTCTTCAAAACATTAACAATCATAATTGTTATAAAAAATTTGTATGGAAAATTACGGAATTTGTGGATTTTTCAATTTCGGATTTCCCTTTATAATCTGAATTAATGCAGATATACCTAAAAATAATAGATATTTGATAAAATATTTTTAAATTCGACAATTGTTGCTTTTGTGAACAAATTAAATAAATAAATACAAAACATTTCCACTTCGGCATGGAAAAGAATTTTTTTTGCACTTAAACTGCTTTAAATTTTTGTGACAGTATTTGCAGTCACTATTTATACATAAAATTAACATAAAATCGTTGTTATGAACAAAAATTTGTTATAACAATTAAAATTAGTAATTATGTCTAGACATTCTGACCAACAATCACTCTCACAATAATTTAAAGCATTTTAAGCTCAAAAAAGTTTTTTCCAACAAAAATAACAATATTTGGCTATTTGTTAATTCAACTTGTTTTCAATAATTGAAACATACTATAATAAAATTATTTGTATTCTGGGAGTGCCCTTGCGTTGACTAAAGATAAATTTTCATTATATGCAAACCGTTATTGAAGAGTAAATAATTAATTTGTGCAAAATATCTATTTTCTTAAACTTTGAGTAAACATATAATAAATAAACAAATCAAAATGCAAAAATCTGTGATCAAGCTGTTCTTTTAAATTTAGCGCAATAAAATAATCGAGGCAAAATTGAAGGCTGTAGACTTTTTTAAACGAAAAAAATGCATTTCCTCCAACTGTGAGACGTATCGAAAAAAACAATATATTTCTTCATTCGTTTCATAAAAAAAAAATCTTCAGTCTCCGCATAATGCATGAAGTCAAAAAGCACTAAAAGCGACAAACCTTTTCTTATGATAAGACAAAAAATTTTTTTATGAGATTCGCTATTTCCATAAAGTTATATACATTTTCTTCATAATTTGGCAATTGAATGTATGATATATGTTGTCATAAATGTATTTTCAGTATCTTGCAACAATAATAATATATAAAAAAAGGTTGATATTAAAATAATTTCCATTGACTTCAAATTACAATAAAATATAAAAGAGTAACATACTGCTTTTCTTACACGGTAACATTATTTTTGAGTGTCTAAATGAAGAAAAAATGTTTTCCAGCATACAAAAATTTGTTCGTGTCTGTATAGCGATAAATGTATTTTTTTAAGTTTTATGTAACCCAAAAGTCTCTAAATTTAATAAAAAATTTATTAAAATTTTTTTGAAATGAGTTTCTCACTACACATGCTTAAGGTTAAGTACAATAGAAACCTAATTAAGAATCCAAAAAAATTTTCATCATGACATAAAAAGCAATATTTCTGTTTTAACCATTTTTTGTAAGGAAGCGTCCATTAATTGCATAATGCTTTTTCGAGGAGAAAGCGGGGATCTCGGAAAATCTTATGAATCATTATTCAGGTGGAAGGGAGGGGCTAGAGTATTTCTTATATAAGTTTCCTTTGTCTTGATAAAAAAATATATATATTTTTACCAACACCTATTTTGTCTGCCGAAACATGTTTGAAGTATTGTTGAAATATTTGCAATCCTTTGAAGTCCCGTGAATTCTTCTGAAAATTTAATTTTTTTTGCTGCATCTCGTCGTCCCGAAAAAATTGGGGAGTTGGAAAAGGGGATCGACTAGCCAAGTTTCTGAAATATATATGACAACTCATCTAGAGTTTCGGGACGACGTGACACTTCGTTTTTTTTTTACATTTCTATTTTTGATCATGTGAAAGTTCCTTAAAATCCTTTGAATTTTATGGATATCGTATGCAATCTCTTAAATCCCTTTAAAACGATTTCACTTCTTTGAAATCTCTTAATACTCTTTCAAATCTGTGGAAATTCTTTAAATCGCTAGAAATATTGAAAATCTCTTATAATCCTTAATTATCCGTGGAAATCTCTTGAAATTTCTAAAAAGCGGTTAATAACTTTAAAAATCCGTGTAGTGCTTGGAAATCTTACGAGATCCATTGCAATTTTTTAAATATCTTTATTACTCATTGAAATTTCCTAAAATGACTGAAAATCATCATAATCTCATTATATTTTCTAAGATGCGTTAAAATCCCTTAAAATTCTGTGAAATCTGTGCAAATCTTTTCAAATCTCTATCAATCTCTTTAAGTCTGCGAAATCTCATTAAAATCCCCTGACATCCCTCAAAATTTTTGAAAATACTTCAGTATCGCATGAAATCCTTTAAAATCTTATGAAATCCAGTCATTTATCTAGAAATCACTTAAAATCCTTCAAAAAATGCAAAAATCTTTCAAATCGCTTGAAATTTTAAATATTTCATTATATTATATCATATTTATTATTATTATCTTATAATTATCTTATATTATATTTATTACATATTATTTAACTATTATTTTATTATTTATTATTATTATTCATTATTATTACTTTTTATTTTATACCGGACAAATTATTTTTATGTAAACCTTCTTCATATATCATTTCATAAAAATATTAAAAAATATTTATATTAAAAATATATTTATAATAGCATATATAACACATTTCATGGTCTGATAGTCGAGGAAATTTAGATAACTTCAAGAAAATAATAAAGTTAATTTTTTTTAGATTTTAGGGTCGTGTAGGCAGGATAAAAAATATTTTTTAAAATATGTTTTTGACTCCTAAAGGTAAGTTTTCATTCCTACTATAACTGCAAATAAAGAGCCTTTTTTCGACATACCTCAGTGTTCACATTGTCAAACATGTCCATATTGAAGAAGGAATGAAAAAATTTTGGATGTGTAAGCATCGTAGATCTAAAATGAAATGTAAAGCCTGTGTCACATATACACGTGAAATGCGTCTATTTAAATAGAATGAAATCTCTTTTTCAATGTATAATTACAAAGTACCTGTGTAATTATTATTTTCTTTTATATCTAATTAAAATTTAAATATTAAAATATAAATCCTTTTAATTTTTAAACTAGGTAAACATCAATATATTTAAATTTGTATTTTACATTTTGAAATAATAGAAAAGTCATTTGGATTGATCTTAAATGAGAAAAATAAAAATGTCCAATAATTCGTTAAATCTTAGAATTTCATTTGATAATAAATTTATAAAATAATATTTAGTCCTAAATTTATGTCAATTATTCATTAATTTATGTATAAGATTTGAGTTTAGGTTAACTTTTATCGAAGTTGTTTGCACATAAGCCTATCTGGGATCGTAGTTCAGGACGTATATACGTAATAATATCTTGTAATTGTTGAATTTCAATAAATTTTTATCTTAACTTATAATCTCAAAATTTTCTCGTTATGAACCCTGATAGAAAGCCGAATATAGATATCAACCTATGTAGATTAGGGTTGTGCAAAAATGGATTGAAAGAAATGTGCATAAATCCAAAAAAAGAAATTGCGCATATTATTGTCCTTTCGAAATTTGGATTTTTTTCTGTCATTTGAAATTTACTATGTAAAATATAAAAGAAAAAACATTTTTGGGGGTTTTTGGAATAATGTCTGCTGATTTAGAAAAATGTGATAGAAAAGGTCAAGGACTTGTAGAGGACTTTCTAACGAAGAATTCTATGTATGCATCATACGTGTCTGTCACCCCCAACACAACTCCTCAGTACCCCGAAAAGTGCACTCAACTCCAAAAATGTCAATTATGCATGAAATTCACACCCTTGAGCACTTTTTTCTTGTTTCTTTTTCTGAAAATCATTATTGTTAGTCTAGTAGAATATTTATTAGTATTTGAAAGTACTTTTAAATAACTAAAAAAAAATAAATTTGTTTAAATAAGGTTTAAAAAAAAATTGAGATTTCCTTTAACATAATAATAATCTAGGTTCCCTTTTTATATATTTTATACATTTTCGATAACTGTGCTTCATTATTCAATAAACTCTCATTTGTTTAAACATTATTTGCTTAGGAAATTTAGTAACTTTCTTTCTTTTCTGATATAAGTGTAAGAACTAGTTATTGTTGGACATAATCATTTTTTTATTCATGAATTGTTTAAGCAATTAAGTATTAATTATTTTCACTATTTCATGGTGTTATTTCAGAAAAGTCATTTTTTTATACGTTTCTAGTCTACTTTAGTCTACGCAGCCCTTTTTTATATGGCATATCTTTTTATCTTAACTTATTATTTAACACACTCTTTTTGTTTGAAGCATTTTTTAAAGGAAATTTCAATACATTTTATTGTTCACATTTAAAAAATATTTTTTAAAATCACTAGTTGTAATATTTTTAAGCAGAAAGGAGAGATAAATCCCAAGCTTTCTAGAAAAATATTTGTTTAAAAGAATGAGGTTGAGTATTTTAAATAATAAATCTAAATTCGTATAAATAATTAAAACTTACGTGAAATCATTAGTAAATAACCCAATGGGTTAATAAGAATCATTTTTTACAAAACAAATCTAGATTAAAGAGCACTAATATATAGATTTAGTGTAGAATTGACATTTTTGGATTCAAGGGTACTTTTCGGGCACCGTGGGAATATGTTAGGCTCTGCAATCCCAAATGATTGATGCATATGCTAAAATATAAAATTTTAAAAAAATAAAAATATGCAATTTATTTCTTCGGATTTGGAACCCAATGGGGGATCATTGTCCTCTATAAAGCAGGGATTTTAGACCATCCGAAAGTAGATTTAGTATTCCTTCTTTATGAGGTTTGCTTCATTTTATTTCCTCTTTTTTTATTTGTTTTGTAATGTATAAAATTAATCTTTTACTACAGGTAGTAATTTCATTAATAGCTGCATCAGTATAATCCTAGCTTGATATAATCGATACGAGCTTCTAATAAATTTTGAAAGGTAGCATTCTGAAAGCTATTGAATTGCTGAATTAATACAAAAACGGTTTGATTAAAAAATGATATTATGTTTCGAGAAAATCAAAGGGTAATTTTGTTTGCAAGAGGGGCACGTTTTTTTTACATTTGGATGAGGATAAAAAATCAAATTTTCTATTTCAAAAAAGTGATCATTAACTTTTTAACTATTCAGTTTCAGTGTTCTAGGAAAACATGAAGAAAGCGATTTCTTCAAATCTATATTGTTCTTTATATTCTGCGAAGTTGAAACGAGAAACGTATATTGCATAGGAGAGTTAAGTCCAGATTCGAATTTCGTGAACTTGATGCTTCCGGAGTATTCTTCTCTCACAAGTTGCTTCGAAAATGCAGGGTGGGCGACTAACAGTGGGTCTTCTTGCAAATCTTATTGTCAGATTTACCGAAACAAGAACCGTTATCATCATTGTACGAAATTTTACTGGGCCATTCTAAAATTGCAACGAATAATTTAATTGCATCTATTAATTTCAGTAATTAAAAAATAATTAATTCTTCTTTTCTTTTTAAAATATCATTTGACGTATAAGCCCCATTGGAAAATGTCAATTTTAGTTTTTCAAAAATCATGAGACGAAGAATTTGTATACAAGGTGGTTGTCAAAGTGGCTTTAATGTAGTTTTTTAATTTATTTTTATAGTTTTTTACAATAGGAATTATAATCGAGACGATAATTTAAACGTTTCTTTTTAAATCAAGCTTATCCATACAGACTTTCATTAGAGACCATCAACATATTACGTAGGGTATACGTCCAATACAGGAATTTTCAACCAAATAGTTGAGTTTTTAACTAAGATAGCTAAATTCTAAATAAGAAATGGAATGATTAAATTTTTAGTTAAAACAATTATTTTTCAACGAAGAAGAAGAAAACTTTCAACAAAATGTAAAAATTTTCAACAAAAACAAAAAAATATGATTTTTCAATGAATTATTTGATTTTACAACCAAAAAAGACTTATTTCTAAACTAAAACGAAAAGCTTACAACAAAAAGGTTAAATTTTTAATCAAGAAAAATTTTTCACCTGATGAAGAAGAAAAAATGCAATCAAATTGTTGAATTTTGAAGCCGCAAAGACGAACGTTCAATCGAAAATATTAATTTTTGACCAAAAAGTTTAATTTTCAACCTGAAAATATAATTTTTTTACCAAAGTGATTGACTTTTTAACCACCAAAAACGAGTTTTCAATAAAATAAATGAAAAAATTTCAACTAAAAAAGACAAACTTTCAAGCAAAAATGGAACAGCTACATTATCGGTTTAAAAAAATAATTTTTAATTGATAAAAAAACGAATTTTTACCAAAATAGCTAAGTTTTCAACCAAAGAAATAAGTTTTTAACTAGAATGATGAATCTTCAACCACAAAAAGGAATTATTAATTCCATAATTGTATTTTCAACCCAAAAGATAAATTTCCTACCAGAAAAGACAAATTATTCAAAAAATACATAAATTTTTGACAAAAAATGAAATAGTAAAGTTTTTAGTTGAAAAAATTAATTTTTAATAAAGAAAAAACTAATTTTCAACAAAAAGGAAGAACTTTGTACTAAACAGATTAATCTTTTAGCAAAAATATTAACTTTGAATAAAATACATGAGTTTACAACTAAATATTTTGATTTTCAAAGGAATTTTTAATTTTAGTTCTCAACCGCAGAAATGAATTTTCAACCAAAAAGATTAATCTGTCACCAAGAAGATTAATAATCTATCAAAAACGGCGAAAAAAATACAGGAATTTTTAACCAAATAGTTGAATTTTCAACTGAAGACAAAAAAGTTTTAAACAGACATGGAAAATAGTTTTGCATAAGCTAATTAAAATTTTAACAAAAAAGAAAAGATTTTTCAACTAAAATGATGAATCATCAAACAAAAAAATGAACTTCTAACAAAGTAGTTTCACTTTCAACTAGATTAGTTAAATTTTCATTCAGAAAAGATGAATTCTCAACGAAAAATTTTATTTAAAACCTGTATGAGCATTGAATATTTATACCTGAAATCATCTTCTTTTTTAATTTATGTATAAGAAAAATTTTTACTACATAATTCATACCTTGGTATCTCTAATTTTGACATTAGCGTAAGATTAGTAAACATTAAGTATCGCAAACAAGATAATCAACTGATGTTTCTGCTTAATTACTATCGAAATTGCAAGCTGGACATTCCGAAGCTAGAAAAAAACTGAACAAGGTAAAAAGGTAAAAAGGTATAATAAAAGGAGGCAGTGGACATGGTCAGCGGAAAGCGAAAGTTTAGAATTGAAATGTGTAGAGCAGGCGGCCGGATATAAGGGAGTAGCGGAAATTTGAGGTCAGAAAGAGTGTAGAATGCAAGCGGGTATAGATGAGCGAGTGTGCTATAGAAGGGGGTATAGGGGCTATAAGAAAGGGAATTGGTTGGGGTACATAGGGTAGAGGGTGAGGAGGATGCGGAGAGAAACTTGAGAGGGATATCAATTGAAGAGGTAAATTGGCTGAAGGGGGTAGATGAAGGTTTTAATGGGTAAAAAACGCTGATATAAGTACGTCTTAGATGGTCAAAGTAAAAAGTGGACATGGCGTAGATGAGAAAAGAGTACAGTGTAAGGATGGAAAGAAAGGAGTTGGGTAAATAAGTTACTGAAATTAGGAACCTCTAAATTTAACTCGTAAGATGAGTTAAATTGATTTATTTCATGCGAGTATGAGAAACTGCTATTGACTTTTGGTCAAAAGCAGTTTATTATCTGATCGGAGGTAGCAATGACTGTCTCTACAGCAGCAGATAAAGGAAGAACTTTTAGAGACTCAAGAGGTTTCGCATCGAGCGTGGGCAATAACGGAAAATTCCGTTGAAGTGTTTTTTATACAGCTTTGCAACCGATCACAAAGTTAGCGCGAGGTAAAGTTCATGAGTGCAAAAAAGCGTACCCTTGAATTGACGCCCTCCGCCTTCCGATATTGTGGATCTTTGTCTCGCCCCACGTTATGAACTTATGTATAAACGTAAAGTGTTCACGCACCCAGAGGTGCATCGTGCTCTTCGCATTTTGCAAACGTCCGATTATCGCGATGCACTCCGTCGGAGTTAAGAAATAAATCAGGGCATCGGTTTGGCATTAATTGAGCCGCATTGTATAACCTTGCCATGGTGAAATACGCCGCGGCATCGATTTACGATAGATAAAACGTACTTTATGGGGATGTTTCCGAGGGCATGGCCAAGTTGTTTACAACTCGCGAGACGGCCTCATGGGCCAACGCGAAGCTCGTAGTGGAAAAGATGAGAAAAGATGAGAGAAGATGATGGCTGAGAGACGAGAGACGAAGAAGATGAAGAAGATGTGGAAGAAGAAGTTGGAGGAGGATGAGGAGGATAAGAGAAGTTGGAGTGCGGTTTGGCGAATAGCACGTTCACACGTTGAATATCATCCTCCAGTGCGTATATGTGCCTAATGATGCGTACCAGCCCACTCGCTAGACTCGTATATCAAACGGCTAATTAATGCCGCTCATAATTGCTGCCTATCAAAATGCGAGCAAAATAGTGGTGAGATCACTTTTTCATTCCTCTTCTCTTATTTCCTCCTCTCTTTCTTATTCCTTTTTTTCTTACATTGAGAGAGTAGGGCAGAAAGGATCAAAGTTCATTGCATTCATTACACAAAGGTGCTAATGTAAATAAATCTTTCAATTTTTTATTATTAAACAATTTCCTTATTGTGAATAACTTATTTAAGTTTTATACGAGAAATGCAACAATATTCTAAATATATATAAAAAGAAAAAATAATAGACAAATAGATGCTGTATGTCCAAAAGATGCGAAGCTATTTGGGTTAAAGTTGCGAATAATCATTTCCAAAATTATTGAAAATCATATTGATGAGAATATTTCTTTCAAACACCCTGAAACAAAACTAATATCAAACAAGGTGAAATAATTAGGACAGCTTTTTCGGAGATAAATACTTTGATTCGATTGCTAAAAAAATAGTGGCGTACTTAGAGACAGGCCGAGGATGGACAGATGGGAACATATGAAACTTGGGAATTTTTATCTTTTTTATTGATAATCTGCTGAAGGCTGGTGCCCTTCTTAGTATACAACACAAACCAAGCATGACTCTTTCGGTTCTAGTTCTGTCCCTATACTACCCTATTTATTTATTTGTCCACATGCTTGACGTTTTGGCCTTTCACTATTAATCCTTCTTCCCATAACATTCCCTTACATAAATTTGCAAATAAAATAAAATTTTCTTAATTCAGATGTTATTGATTTTGGAAACTTCAAATTGGTAACATTTTTTGATTAAAAATAATTCAGTTGAAATGCCTATTTTTAGGGTGTGAATTCGAAACACTAATTTCTCATTGTTAAAGTCGAAAATCTAAAAAAGACGTATGTGCATATTTTTAGTACTTTTATGGAATTGTTCAACTTTGCAGATTTTTAAGGTATACGTATAATTGAAAATTATTTACTTTTCAAGGTGTCCACTTTGATAGTGTATAATTTTTTAAAGATTCATTTCGAATCTTTTAAATTTTCATTTTGTCAAAAAAATATTGAATTTTGTAAACATCAATTTAACACATCTTAATTTTATGATTTTAAAAGGCCGTGTCCAGGTTCATCAAAATTCAGTGAGCATAGAACAAATATTTTCAGTGAAACTGAAATTGTTTGATATTAAAAAGTTTAATTTTTATATTGTACACTTCTTCCCAGTTAAAATTCAAAATTCTTACATATTTACAGCTTTGAATTTGATATTTATCAATTTTGCTACTATAGAATTTATTAATACATAGGCTTTGATACGTTTTAAATGGTTAGCATTTAAACTATTTAGGTTTGCAAAATTAAAAACAAAAATCAAGCAAAACAGTTTGGCAAACGCCTTCAAAAAAGAGTTTTATAGGCCGCGGGATTCGACTCATTCCAATCCATGAAAAATCTAATTTCATCATTTCATTTCATTATTTAGTCCGATGAGAATCGGACTTAAAAAAAAGTTTCCAGCATAAGGGTCTCAGAAAACCAAATTTCCTTATTTTCTTGCTTTTTTACAACTGACGTAAGAAATAAGAATATAAAATATCAAATTTTTTATTTTAAACTAATTTTGAACGCCTGACATAAAGGAAGACGAATATAACATAGCAAATTTTATTCTTTCGCGCGATCCTACATACAAAGAGATCAATCGAAGACCGTCTCCAAGGAAAATCAGACTAAAATAAAACTTTCCAGCATAGAGGTTACAAAATACAAATTTATTAATTTTTGTTAGTTATTAACCACTGATAAAAAGAATACCATAATAAATCAGTGCCTGAAAACACCATTTCTTAAATATACTAGAACTGGTTGATATCCATGCTAGATTTTAACTCTGTAGTATTGTAACTTGTAGGAGTTAGGAGTGGTTAATAGCGGTGGGACCGACGACCGTTGTTATAAGGGTTTCGGCGTAGCCTACGATACTCTAAAAATGTTTAAAATTTCTTGGTTTC
>JAUELO010000332.1:4403877-4413924 GCA_032357855.1 Amphibolips quercusostensackenii
CTACTTTCAAAGGAAAATTCTTTACTTTTTTTTAAAATAATTGTTTTTTGGAAAATTATTGAATATATTTCTGGTTAAATACATTGTATAATAAAGTGGTATTCTTTGAAAATTAAAAGAATGTTATATGGAATTACGAATATTTTATCGAGGAATAACGGATTACACTGAACGGAAGGAAGTCACCTGTTCTATCGAATATCTCCAATACTTTGCCAAAACAAGCTATCGAATACCGTTAAAGGATGCAAAGATGCGTAGATAAATATTTAAATGAAAGCATACCTCATGTCGAACTCAGACTTCCGCCATTCACAGTTGAGGTGCATTCTCGGTGATTTCTTTCCCTCAGTTTGCCTTGGATTTCACCTATACGAATAGGTACCTCTCAATCGCTGACGCCGCTTCCTCGTCTGGTTGCGGGAATTTCAATACGATTTTTGAAACGCGGATCAAAAAATTTTTAATATATTATTTATTGGTTGCGTTTGGAAGAGATTATTTAATTCGTAAGAATAACTTTTGTTTTTATTTCTGCATGGAGATACTTTTAGTTACATTATTTGCCGAACGTACAAACGTACAAATATAAACACGTAAAATTTGCTAATTTTTTATATGTTAGGCCTAAATATATTTTTATGTTAAACTAAAACATTTAAGATGTTAAAATCGTACAGGGAAACACACCAAACCTCTGTCAGGCACTTGATGAAGCTTAGAGTCTATGACGTTCGATGTTATTTCGTGTCGTATGTGAATTGTAGAAAAATTATGATTATTAATTATAAATTTTGGAAAGAGTAAAATAGTTGACGCAAGTACTGTTTCTTCTTCAAAAAATTCTTCGAGGTAAGAGTGCTGTACACTGCATATCTTTAATATCCACAAAAACTTACCTTTAACGTCTAGATGGTTGTCCTATAGTTAAAAGTTTAATATGTTAACTTGAAACATCTAGATGTTAGGGTAAACGTTCATTTTTCTCCGTGTAAAGACTAGCCTAGGATGGGCGCGTTAAAATCAGCTACCAAAAAACTAGGCTCAAAACTAGTCACTACAAGAAAAGGCGTAATTTTTGCCTAAAAAGTCCTATTTTTATGACAGTTTTGTCGAAAGTTTTGTCCTGACCCAAATTCAGCCCCAAATAAGGCTGAATTTCCGTTTGAGTAAAAAATGATTAAATTTAAACAAATTTGATTCTTGATAATAAAAGACCATATTAAGCTTTCCAATAGAAAATATGAGTTGCCTACAATAAAACAAATTTGATATACGCGAGAGATTTTACGTTTAATAGTCAGTCATGATGTATAAGCCTGTTACAAAGTCTGCACGCCTGGAAGATCACAAAACAAAATGCTCTTTAATTAAATTTCCTTGATCAGAGCAATATTGAACGCCATTAGAAGTGTGACTGTTAACGTTTGACGGGCACCTAAATTCGAATTAATTAACCAGGCCATATATTTCCTGGCAAGGAAGAGTCGATAGGACAAATTGTAATGGCCGCGTATTCTCCAAGATCGCAACCAAACTGCACCAATTAATTCAAATAGCAGCAATTAATTGCTTCGTGCGCGGGATGCTTAATTCGTTCGGTTTCCCATTGTACGAACATTGATCCTCTTCTTCTTCTCTCCTTCCAAGCACTTTCGTTGCATTCTTGAACCGATTACAGATCGCTTGGCATATCCAATCTATTTTTGAAAATAAATAGAGGCAAATATTTCCTGCGAAAATATTCAATTAAATTTCTACGGCGCTATTTTCTCTCTTTTCTGGGTTTGATCTCGAGATGTCTCACACTTGGGACAAAAAAGATGGCTTTTTAAAACTCCAGTGGCTGCGCTTTCAGGAGAAAAAAGTTCATAGGTTTCTTATAAGATTGCTCTTCATATAACTCAAAATGGTGAACCTAAAAATCAAAGCTCTTACATTTTTTTTTAAATAAGTTTTCGAGCACTCAAAATGTAAGTAATTTTTTAGGAAGTTTTAAATTAAGACCTTTGACAATATGCTGAATGATTTCATGATTTGAAATATTTCAATTTGAACATTTTGAATTCAGTCTTTTATTTTATGGCATAATTTTTAATTTAAAAATGTAAAACTTTAAAGGAATTTGAATGAATTTCCACTCTTACGCTATTTTTTTATATTCTCTGTAAATTAAAGGGGCCATCTTATCAATTAGAGTACCGTTGTAAAATATCTACGCGCCTAATTTTTTAGTTATTGATAAGGTTCTTTCATAGTTATGATATTAACGTAAAATTTTTCATCAAAAGCACACAACAGGTAATGAAATTCTTCTTCTAAAAAGCAGAGGTTAAAGGCGAAGTGTCAATTTATTTTAAAAATATTTTTAAAAAAACGTAAAATTCTGTTGTTTTCGAAACATTGTAATAAATCTGGATGTAAACATTTTTCAAAATTCTTTAGTTCATTTTAAAGGTAGGCCGCCGTAGCCAATAAAGCATGTGTTTATTTTACGTAGAAAAAAAGGAGACACCTTTTTTGATTAGCATAGCAAAATTATTTTTCTTGCGAATATTTAAAAAATTTAAGGCTAAAATTTTACTGTAAATAATTTTACTTTGAAAACCGCAAAATGTTGACAACTTTTGATTTCTTGAGGTTTTTTTACTTTGAGCGTACCCAGTTTATCGCACTTTTCCAAAATTCATAAAAAATGAAAAATAATGAAATATGATTAAGTCATTTTCATGTTTTAAAAAAGATTTAAAGAATTGTTTTTAAAAATGCCACCTTTTTACCTGAAATTCTTAGGAAAAATAGGTATTGATATAGTCTACATACTCATTTACTCTTTCGAAACCCACAAGAGATATGAAGAAAGAACATAAAATGGTAGAGCTATTTAGTTTTTTTGAAAAATGCAAACACGAGATTTTGTTAAAACGGCTACCTTTTTTTCTCTGAAATTTTCAGGACTAATATGTAATATATATTCAAGGTGGACTGAGTTTTTATTTGCGTTTTGAGTTAACCGCTGAAATAATCCTTTTGAAAGTCAATTATTATTCTGGTTGTAATATTGGGTATTGTCTGTTGCACTTTAGACTTTTTAATGTTTTAGACAATTATTATGTCTGACAAAAGTTTTTTTCATCGGATAATTCAAAATTGTCAGATTATTAAAAAGTGCATAAATATATATTACCTAACAATGCTGAAAATTTAAACAAAAAAAAGTTACCTGTTTTGAGAAAATTTTGTGTAATAATTTTTTAAAAATCAAAATAACTGTACTCGTATAATTTTTTATTCTCATTTCGTTTTTCTTATCGGTGGTGGAACAGTGAAAAAACTTGACAAACTGGAAAAGGAAGAACCTTAAACTCTTAAAAATTGCAGTGTTTAGAAATCAAACTTCCTAAAAAACCAAAAAGTACCATAATGCGAAATTTATGGTAATTATTGGTACTTATTATTCCTAAAAATTATCTAGTAAGAAAAGGTGGTTTTTTTGAGCAATTTTTGCTTAGTTTGTTAAAAAAAATAAAAACAACTTCCATTTTTTATTATTTTTTATTGTTTGTGGACTTTGAAAAAGTGCAAAAAATTGAATAAGCTGAAATAAGAAGAAGCCTGCATGATTTTAAATAGATTCTGTAAGTGTATACTAGTAAAAACTATTGGGTATTGGCGCACCCAGAAAGGAATGTTCTTCATTCAACTACATCGTTTTGTAGACCGTACTAGGTTGTTTTAAAAAAACATGCAGGTTAAATGAACAAAATTTTCATTTAGTTGACCGGATTCGTTTGCTTTAATCAAAGTTTTTGGTTGAATCAATTTCTTGATTTAAAAAAATATTTTATTGATTCAACCAAATTTTTTGGTTGGTTCTACCAAACAATTTAAGAGAGCATTTTACTAGAATCAAGTAGAAGAATTGGTTAATTTAACTAAAATATTTTGTTGAAGGAATCCTCAATGTCTTGTTTGCATTGGTTTTTCGGTACGACCAGTACTCCAATTCAAGATGACAGTCCACGTGTGAGAGTTTGTAGCGCCGTGTAAAAAAACATAAAAATGGAATACGTTTGCGTTTGTAACTTGGTGATTTCTATCAAAGTGAGGATTTAGAAACAGTATGGACTGGGATTAACTGATTACGTGAAAAATACACGAGATTACTTAAATCTGTTTGATTGACTATACGATTGCGTGTTTGATTTCTTGATTAAACAATAGAACGATTTTTTGAATCAAATATACAGCGGATGCTGCACACTTTATAGCGCAAATGGCTTGCTGAGGAATTGTTTCATCTGATGATATTTATCAGATAAATAAACTACTAAATAATTCAAACAAGATGACACAATTTTATGGTAAGCCATTCACAATGTAAATTGTGATGGGTCCTTTATAGTTATATGAACCACAAGTTTTGGTTAAATCAACCAAAATCTTTTCTTAGGCCAGCAAAACGCCTATTTGAAATAACGAAAATATTCTCTTGGATTAAGCAAAATATTTGCTTGGATTAACCTAAAGGTTAACTTTACTGAACCAAAATATTTGCTTGGATCAACCAAAATATATGGTATAATCAACCAAATTTTACTGATCAAAAAATGCTCTTAGTTCAACCAAATATTTCGTTGCCCATATAACAGCGTTAGTTCAACCAAAATTTTGTTTTTCCAACCAAATTTTTTCTGAGTATATTCTATTGACAGGTACTAGTAGTCAAAAGTAGGTATTATTTAAGCCTTTTAGATAATAGCGTATAATAGTAAATACTAGCGTGGACTAGTGAATACTGGTATGGAATCGTAGTCACTAGTATACGTACTAATGGAAACTAGTAAATCTCAGTTTGTGCAATTCAGAACTAGTGGTTGCTAGACGGTAGCAGCAGGTATTAGTAGGACATTATTAGGTACTCGATATTAGTATATAGTAATAGGTACTAATATTCAAAATTAGTAGTCAAAATAAGTGTTAAAAATTTGTATTATTTTATCATTGTGAGTACTAGAATACAACAATAAATGCTTCCAGGTACAAGTAGGTACTAGTATAGGCATTAACGGAAATAAGTAGATACTAGTTGGTGTTGGTAGAAATTATTCAATTTATTCAGCACTAGTGATTATTAAAAGATAGTAGCAAGTACGTATTAGAAGGTTCTAGTACTCTTATACGTAAAAACAAATTGAAACAGAAAACAAAAAATGGAAAAATTCAATGAACCGCGGACAAAAATAAAAGAATATTTCTTAAAACAGCACGGCCTGTTTACACACAGCCTGTTTACACAAGCTGCTGAAATCGGCTACTTAAAGAAAAAACAAAAGTAGGTGATAACTAAGAAATAGCAGTTTCAGTCTGAAGTTAGATATCTATTTTAATGAAAAACAAACGAATGTAATACCCACGGAATAGCCGATACCAGTCTAAACTACCAAATATAATGATTCAAATACTGAATTTTAAAAATAACACACATTCAAAATTTTTATCCAAGAAATTACTTTTTTTCTTTTATAATCTTTATAATTTTCCTTAAATTTTAAATTTCATATAAGGTAGATGCCCCAGTAATCGTGATGGCCTCAATAATCGTGAAACATGGTTATAATTTGAATATATTGTTGAAAAATATATTAGAAGTAACATTTATTAATAAGACCCACTTATTTTTGGCATTTTATGGTGTCAAATTAAATTTAAATAATTTCAAATTAGATAAAAAGCAAGAAAATTGGCGTCACGATTACCGGGACTAAGGTCACGATTAGTGGGACGTTTACCTTACTCAGTCTTAAAAAAAGTGATTTAAAACAAAAAATAAAAGATGATATATAGATACTTCCCGAGGATTATCACATGACATTTGAATTTATATTTACCCTTTAGTATTAAAAGAAATGTCTAAAAAAACTTTTTGAAAATATGAAATGAATATCAATGCTTTAATTTTAATGGATTTTCATATGAACAACGAAAGAATGTTCCACACAAAAATTGCAAAAAATTAATCTTCTCCCATTGTAAGCAATGGGAAACCCAGGAGAGGTAGGACAACTAGCGCCGCGCTGGAGATTTTGGGAACTAATCAACGTAGGACAGTATCAGGGTTTGGTAAAAATCTCAAATACGGAGTGATGCACAGGTCTGCTTTGTATATAATTAAAGTAAACAATACATTTTTTTAATCGGCTTTGAGGGATCTCTTAAGAATTTAGTTAGCTTTAATTTGTAAAAAAAATTTTAATCGGTCAAAAATTTTCGCGGGAATCGTATTGTGAACATTTTTTCGTCATTGTGCCCCACTGTGCGCCTCCAAGTTTGGCAATAAATAAATTCGAGACGATGTGTTTTGGTGAATTTGTTTAGGAAAATATATCTTTCAAATTTCGCAGGATGATTTTAAAGACACTCAATTCGCGAGATAAGTATCCTGTTTACGCTATTTCTGGAACTTGAGGCCTCAGAATTTGGTGATGTGGGGAGCGCGGGATCGACTTCGAGTATAGTCAAGCGTGACAAACAGCTCGAGGGTCACACTTTTAGCGCGTTAGTTGCATCAGTTTGCGTCATGCATCCAATTCTAACAAAATGATTCATGCGGCCCTGCCTGTTTACGTTTGATTTTTCCTGAAATATGCTAAAGGCCAATCCAAGCCACATCCGAAACCATGCTTATCTCTGAAATTTAGTGCATATAATTTTTTTAGATCTACCGTTATTTACAAAAAAAATGTTAAAAAATTATCTTTAACATTGTGAAACTACTTTCACCACTGCGACGTGACGTTATATTCTTCTTTAATCAGAAAAGAATCACTGTCAATAGACAAAATACTCTCAAGAGGATTGTCTATGGCAAGCGAAATGGAAGCGGATCAGGAGGACAAATCTTATTGCACCGGTTTACTGAGAACATCCCTGAAACATTGTTGCATGGGATTCGATTGGATAAACTTTACCTCGACTTTCCTGTAGAAAGTTCCTCACAATCTTCACCCACCGGGTGACGTTCTTGGAGGCGTGCGGCTTTAACACGAGCGACAGGATCACCCATCTAAATCTTATATAGTCTATACTCTATATAAGAAAATGGCACGAAAAGGATAAAATGGAACACCCTCTATATATAGGTATATACTATACGAGATCATCGTGCAAAGATCTCGACTCGCCCGGAGTTCGCGCTCCAGGCCGTGAGGTCATTGGGCAGCCTGCTCGACAACAAATCATGGCTAATGATCTACCCGTACCTTACCGTACTTTACCGTACTTTACCGTACCTTACCGACTACGACTCCAAGTACCAGCAAGCCCCATGCGAGGCAGCGAGGCCCTCCTTACTCTTTAGTCAACGTGAGCAATGAGCAATAAGCAATGAGCATCTACAACGCCAAAGCAAAGTGATCTACGCTTGCCGCAGTTCGTAATACTTGTCATTATACTTTGACACTTAGAAGTTCAATAAGGGCAATCAACCTTCTGAGAGATGAGATTTAATTCGCTCTTCGTGGTAGACTAGTTTGTATCAATTTTTTATTGCAATCGAATTGATGATCCGCTGCTTCTTTATAGTTCAAGCACATCGTTATTAGATAGTAACTGTAAATAGATTTAATGTTTATGAGAAATTCTCCAGGAGATAACTTCTGACGTACCTTAACTCTCTTTTTTAATCGAAGTCGTTTTGATTTTTTTTTTGGCTTAGAAAGTACAGTTCTCTGAAGGTATTTGAAATTAAATCTCATTTTGAAGTGTCCTGTCCCAATTTGATTTTCTTTCTACAAAATTTTTTATCACACCCAATTCACTTATACGCCTGGTTATAAGGGTGCATTAAACGAGAGAAAGTTGTTTTGATTTTCAAAGAAGAACTTCTCAGAAAGCTTGAAACCTTTGTCGAAAAACCAACTGTCTTTTGAATTTTTTTTTTCAAGTGGCAAGTACGATCCCGCGAGGGTGAAATTATCCTTAAACTTTAAAAAATCGAAGTTAACAAAGAACCCTAAGAAATTAAAAAAATCTTTCTAGGAACAAAAATTAATTCCTAAGCTCTTTGTATTTTCAGTTCAGCCGTTTTATTAATTGCAAGCAGAATAATCACTCAAAAAATGTTGGATACAAAACAGTTGTCCTAAACTAACCTTATCGATAAAAAACACTTATAAGATAAAAACCACCACTCTAAAGTTTTATTATCGATTTTTTTAGTTACAATTAATTTAATTAATTAGATACATTAATAAGCCACGGAAAGACATATGCTTCTCCTACAAAACTGATTTCAAACAATGATAACATTTATTCTCTTAGGACTCTATTTTCAGATCCAAATTGCAACATGAGCTCAAGGCACATGTATCACACGTTATTTTTAGCAACAATCATCCGAGAAAATTATTTAGCTCTTTGTTAACTCATTTTCACCAAATTTTATATCCAGTATGGTGTTTTTTAACCAAATTAGTGTATAATATTTTTAAAAGAATTTTAAAGAATAATTCAATTTATCCGGTGTGCAAAGTTACTTATTTTTAATAATGAATAACTATTTAAAGGCAGTATTCCTCATCTAGGAATCTACCGCACTGGTCGCTATCAATAGTTCAGTAGTAGGTGCAAGTTCTGAAAGAAATAATATAATTTAGTACAAATGAAATCACGAAAAAAAGAGTTTTTAATTAGTATTGGCAAAAACTAGGATTTTCACTAAGAAAATTGATTAAGATTGTTAAAGGTCTTATTTTGGTTTTAAATTTATGTCCCTTTTCATGATTACTGTGCAAATTATAATCGTCGATTTTAAAAAGCAGCTCAGAAAACTGTTTGAATTTTGGCCAACTTTGTCAGATTACTATGCAAATCTTAACTATCACTCAATAAAATAATTGAAAATACTATTTGCAGCAAACGGTAAAATATGTTAGTCATATGAACTACTTATCATAATAATTTTCAGGGTAACTGAATTGCAAAATTTGCTATTTGAATAAATTGTTGGGAATGCTATCGTTTTCTTTAGAGAATTGTAATTTTTAGGTACGCACTTGCAATGTTTATTTGGAGTAGTACCTGCTTTAATCCACGAGGCCGCGTTGAATTCGGGCTTTCTCAACGGAGATCTCAGTCTTCAAGGCCGTTTTATTCTGAATGCCACACAGAAGTTTTGATATGAGGGGTCAGTCTACTGAACTATGTAACAAGTGTCACAATTTGTATTTTTTGTGATATGATTAAAAATGGTGATGCTCGGAAAATTAAAATGAATAAATCGCAAATTAAATTAGAAATTTTCATAATTTCTATATGTATAGGTTGGAAATTACAAATGCACGTTGCATGTGTTACTATTTTAGATGGTAAAGTTTATTACTAAATTGTAGCAAAAATTGCATTTACTGATCAAATTTACTATTTGATATATATATATAATAATAATCTTTTACTCTGAAACGTTTTTTAAGGAAATGATAAAAATTGTAAAGTCCCCTTTCAGACTTCAAATCATTTATTTATAAATCGTAATCTGCTCCGTTTTCAAGTAAAATGTAAAAGTTATATTCTCTTTTTTTTGCGTATTGTATCTTAAAAACGTAAAGTTGTTTTTGAAGTTAATTTCCATTCCTTTTTTTCCTTCAAGCAACAAAAAAAGCTGGCGCTGAAGATAATCTTTAAAAAATGACAATTGTAATGCAAAGGAAATGAAGTTTCATAAGAGTGCAATTGCAATCTTGAACGAAATCAGGCGTAAAATGCGTTGGGTCTTGATCGACGAAGAAAATCACAGAGTCAAGGGAGGTCAACGCGATTGGAACAAAGACCAAATTGCCTAGATTTACTCGTTCCACGAAACTATCAGGTCCATCGATAGGAAGGAGGCTGATCGTCAGATCATCGAACGGGATCAATCTTCAGTCTTCGTGGAGAAGCCGCCAGGGGAAAAGATCGCTCTCGATTGGAATATCCAAGCAGACATTCTGGATTGATTCGCTGATCCGCGTTATCGGTCCATCGAGTTCACATGAGGTCAAAGTAGCG
>JAUELO010000332.1:4708144-4730185 GCA_032357855.1 Amphibolips quercusostensackenii
TCCTCCAATTTACTGAATTTAACAGATGACTGTTGTATTATTTATTCTCAATAGAACATAACAAGAATTTAAGTTTCTAGTAAAACAGTAAAGGCCAAAGAGCTTTTAGCTCTAAGGCAATAATATTGAGTTCTTGGTAATTTTGAGTTGAAAATCTGTGAATTTTCCCAAAACATTTTATAACGTGTAAAACTGTACCAAACAAAAATGTAATTCCCTTCCTAGAAGAGAAAAGTCTCATAGACAATCAGCTTTTCTGGGTATAAATTAACCTTGGTATTAAAATCGTCCCTAAGCAGATCAGGGACGATATCTTTATGTATTTTGGTGCGCTGAATACGAATCTAAAATTATTTTTTCCCTATATTGCCAGGGTTTTACCCTAGACGCGGAAAATTTCCTAGAAAATCAGCTTTTTCGGTTAAGATATTAACTTTGGTATTAAATTTATCCAAAAAGTTGAACTATATTCTCAGGGTAATTCCACGTATGAACAACCTTCTTTATTAGGAACTTTTTCGCACCTAGAAACGCACCCTGTTATACGAAGGGAATATAAATGTCATATTCGCATTCAGCGCACAAAAATACATAAAGGTACCATGCATAACCTGTTTTCAGATGACTTTAATACAGGGGTAATTTCTTACTCGAAAAATTGGTTTTCTGGGGGATTTTCCGCGTCTACGGGAACTGACGTGATACTGACAGGTACTGAAGTGCTGGGAAAAAACTAATGACAGATTCGTGTTCAGCGCCCCAAAGTACATATAGATACCATTCTCTGATCTCTTGCTTGAGACACTTTTTTGTGGGCCTGCGTTATTCTGCTCCTATATCGAAACACAATTTATATGTTTTTTTCGTATTATTTATTTGATAAATTACGCCTATATACTGTATAAAGTATAAAATAACGATTGAAAAAGTTTCTCCATGAAATGGTGACATGATAATTATTTAATTAATTATATTATAATATAATTATGATATAATTTATAGTTTATTATTTAATTCTTATTATATATTGACAAAAATATTATTGATAGCCGGTTTTATAAGAGATTAATTTAGGAGAGGAGCTCTTTTGTTAGTGGGATTTTTTCGACAAGTGTAGTTTATTTTCTTATTTTCTGCCTCTAAATCACTTCCGAACTTCAGGCAGGAGGAATTAAATCAGATAAATTTGAAAGTCCAAAAAAGAACCATGCCTGATGCAAGAAATTCAATATTATATTATATTTATAATCTTAATCTAATATAACTTCTATTATGAGTTTATCTGGCGTTTTTTTCACTCTGAGTTATTTTCACAGTATATGTGCTGAACTTAACTGAATTTAAGTTGGCCTCCTGAAGTTCAAATTTTTTCAATTTTCTTTTTGCATACGTTTGTACGTCGTTTTTATTGCTTGTACATTGGGATGGTCCAAACATTTTTTTTCGAATTTTTATGCATATCGCCGAAAAATTAGAACGAATTCACAAAAAAATAAATCCATTTTTTTTTGTTTTAAGAAAATGATATTGAAAGGTGGCGCAAGTCCCATGAAATTTAACACGTATTTTCTATAAGAAAAAAAGACGTTTTTGTAAATTGTGTACAAAATCATGAATATTAGCAAAATTGACTTGAAACTTAATATTTCTTATTACAATCAGCCATAAAATACGAATAAAATATTACTCTTCAAATATCACGCCTATAAGTATGTTTTATGGGGTCCCGAAAAACCCCATGCGTGAAAAAATAGGTTTTGAGAAATTTTGGCACTTTTTTTTATTTTTTTGTGGTTCTTCTCAATGAAAATTGTTTTTAAACATCAAGTACAACCTTATACTGATAACTAGATGTTTGCATAAATTGTTTAAGCAATTTATTATTGTTTTTAGCCATTTTCTCTTTGAATAGAGCTAGAGAATCGCGGTTTTTTCACAAAATGTTTACTTTTTGTTCAATTTTCAATTAAAGCGAGGTAATACTTAATTAATGTTAACGAAAACTATTATTTAAACAATTTATTATTATTGTTAATAATACTCTTTCAGAATAATGATCGAAAATTGAATTTACGTTCGAAAATTTTTTCCACATTTTTGTTCAATTTTCAATTAGAATCAGGCCAATAATTAATCAAATTTAACAAAATTAATTTTTTGAACAATTTATTATTATTGTTATTAATATTCAATTTAAAAAATACTAAAAATTTAAGTCTTTTTCTGAAATTTTAAACTTCTTGTCTAGTTTTCACTTAGGATAAAGTGATAGTTTATTCAAGTTGACAAAAATAATTGCTTAGGTAATTCATTATTATTGCTAATGATATTGTCTTTGATTAATGATAGAAAGTTGCGGTTTTTTCTGAAATTTTATTATTTGTCTATTTTTTACTTGGAGTGACTAAATAATTAATCAATTTTGCAAAAGTAATTGTTAAAACAAATTATTATTGCTTATAACTATCTTCTGTCAGATAAGCGCTAAAAAGTTGCGGTTTTTTCCGAACTCGAAATTTTTTCATCTACTTTTTACTTAGTGAGGTAGTAATAATTGCAAGCTAACAAGCATGCTTATTTAAACAATTTATTATCGTGTATAACTATCTTTACTTAGAGCGATGCTAGAAGGCTCATTTTTTCTGAAATCTTTAGTTTTGCTTTGACTTTTTAGTTATAAAAAAATAATGTGTGAACCTCAAGCTATTATACGCAAGAGACAAAAACAAAGAATAAATAATTAGAAGTAGGTGGGTGGACTATGTGTGTAAATGACTTATAAAAGATTTGTTTTGAATTACAACAAGAAATTTATTGCAAAGCGTAAAAGAAAATTTTGAAACTAGACAAATAGACAAATGTTAAAAATGTCAGAAAAATACTCAACATTCTATCATGAAGCAAGTAGAATATTATTAACAATAATAATTAATTGTTTGAAAAATTATTTTTCTTACCTTGACTTAATTATAACTTTACTCTAAGTGAAAACTAGACAAATAGTTAAAAATTTCAGAAAAAACTGCAACTTCTAGCATTGTTTAAATGGAATATTATCAACAATAATAATAAATTATTCAAACAATTACTTTGGTTAACCGTCATTAATTATTCACCTGTCTCTAATTAAAGATTTAACAAAAAGTGCAATTTGTTTTTTTTTAACTGCAATTTTCTATCATTATTCTCAGAGAATATTATTAAAAATAATAATATATCGTTTAAACAATTATTTTTGAAACCATTTAGCAAGTATCACCTCGCTCTAATAGAAAATTGAACAAAAAGTGGAAATTTCTTTTAAAAACCGCGACTTTCTAATTCTATCCTTAAAGAAAATTGCTAAAAATAATAATAACTTTTTGAAACAATTTAATCAAACCTCCAGTTATCAGTATTAATTTGTATTTAATAGATCAGAAGCAATTTTCATTTTAAAAACCGCCAAAAAATCATAATTAGCGCCAAAAACTAGCAAAACCAATTTTTTCACTTATGAGTTGCTTTGGGACAGATTTATTATTACAGATTTATAGAGGTTATATTTGAAAATAAATATTTCATTCGTATTCTATGGCTGATTGTAAAGAGAAATGTTGAGTTTCAATTTAATTCACTTAATATTGAGGATTCCGTATCAAATTTACAAAAACGTCTTTTTTTCTTACGGGAAATACGTGTTAAATTTCATGGGGCTTGCGTCACCTCTAAATATAATTTTTTTTTAAATAAAAAAAAATGGATTTAGTATTTTGATGTAGATTTGAACAAATTCACGTGCGATATGCATAAACATTTTCCAATGCATTGGACCACCCTATTGTACATCCAATATTTTCGTGTGTACCCTCTTGGTTACCAAGCTAGGACCAAATCAAAATTTTGTGTCAGCCTCACAATGTTAACATTTTTTAAATTTTCTTTTTGCATACGTTTGTACGTCGTTTTTACTGTTTTTACATCTAATATTTTCTTTTTTACCTTTGTTTTCCTAAAAACGAATCCGTTGTCCCAATTTGTTCTGTACATCAGAATTTCGAGATATCCTAATCTAAAAATACAAAAATTACCACTTTAAGCCATATTTGAAACAATATCACCAAGCAGCGATTTTTTTTGAAAATGCTTAAGCCATTGGTACTCTATTTTAACTTTCATTCACATTTTGGGTCATACCAAACCGATTCTTTTTCTTTGAGATATGGAACATCAATAATTGGAACATCAACAATTGGATTCTTTTTTTTTTATCTGATTAAGTTAACATTTGGAGAGCTTACTACTGTTTGTCAAATATAACTTTTACTCACTATCACAACCCATCGCTGGAAAAAAGGGTCTTTAAATGAAATCATTTAAAGACCTCGAAAAAGTGAATTTGTTCTTTGGCTTAAATAATATTTAACTTTCATTTAACGTTTGTCAAAGATGTTTTTAGGTAAACCTGTTTTGAGTATTACCTTTGAACGCATTTATCAATTTTCTTTTTAAATCAGAAGAAATACCAAATTTTTACCGAAGGAACCAAGAGGAAGCCAAGAGATAAAAATTATAAAAATAATTGCCACCGTATGTTAAATAAATAGAAAAAATTTAATTTACTTATAATTTATAAATTCACTTCATTAACAATCAAAGAACTAATAATACCAGACATCAGTGATAACCGTGAAACGACGCACAAACAATTTTAAAACGAAAAATCAAAAATCCAACTTTATATTGGATGTACAAGCAGTACAAACGACGTACAAATGTATGCGAAAAGAAAATTTAAAAAATCTAGACTTCGGGGAGATACGTGCAGTTAGCCAGCCGAAATTAATTTTGCCCCTGATTTCATTACCAAGAAGGTACAAACGAAAATATTAAATGTACTAGCAGTACAAATGATGTACAAATTTATCTAAAAAGAAAATTGGAAAAATGAATTTTAGGGAGAATGACACGGAATTGTAATTTGCCCCTAGTTTGGTAACCAAGAGGGTAAAAAAAAATTATTGGATGTACAAACAGTACAAAGGACATACAAATGTATGCAAAAAAAAACTGGAAATTTTTAAAATTTGGTGGGGATGACATGAAATTTCGATTGGCCCCTAGTTTGTTAACCAAGGCGGTCGAAACGTAAATATTGGATATACAAATAGTACAAACGACGTGCAAGCGTGTGCAAAAAAAAAAGATTTGAATTCAAATTTCAGGGATATACGTGAAGTTAGCCCCCCGAAATTAATTTTGCCCCTAATTTAATAATCAAAAGAGTACAAATAAAAATTATGGATAAACAAACGAAAATATTGGATGTACAAACAGTACAAACAACGAGCAAACGTATGCAAAAAGCTATTTGGAAAAATTGAAACTTCGGGAGTTCAACTTTATACGGGTCTGAACTTATTAAATAAAGACATGAGGATGACTAGTGCATAAGGACAAATTTGTAGAAATTCTGTTTTTAACAGCTGTAGGTAATATTGGACACTTTTATTATCGATACATATTAGCACTGTACTGCCCATGTGTGTCTGTATCTGTGTGTCAATTTATTCTCTAATTTACATAAAAAAAGTTAGAATCGTTGAATTTTTTAGAAAAGTAATTGTAAGAAGTCATTCTCACATGTTCAACCGTCAATCTCTTTTTTAAAGCATGCGTTCAGACTATCCTTGTTGCAATAGAAGATAATTTTACGGCTAACTGATATTAGACGTAGGCAAACATTGCTTTTCCGTCTAATTTCCGTTAATATTAAGTTATATACTTGCTTGCCAGTCTCAGCATACGTCTTGCGTTATCATTGATAACATTCAGAGCCTTGGCAATGCATAGATCTTCGTTATAATCGTCTTTGCTTTCCCACATTTCGGTATCAGAATTTAGATTTCAATTTTTTATTTCTTCTTTTAATTTAAATATCTCAACCATATGATATTAACAAGAAAAAGTATTAATCAAAAGTTTTAGATTTCAAAAAAATACTTATACATCCTTTTGTCTCGAAAATGTTGCTGCAAATGTTACTAATTTCGAGAAAATTTAGAAAAACTAACGTTAATCATTTTTGATTTTCTCGTACTCAATTGTCGTCAATTTTTGGTTTTTATATAAAATTATCGATTTAAAGTGAATCACCCTACGTGCATCCAATTTTATTCAGAAGCGTATAAAACAAACAAAAATAGTATAAGTGTATGAATAAATTTAATTTTTTATAAAGCACAATAGATTTTAGAGAACGAGAGCCAGAAATCTTTTGTGTGCGCGTCTGGAAACACTCTAACTTTTTTATGTCGCATTTATTTTAATAAATGCTTTACTCTTATCCAAGATTTATGTAGTCTTCATTTTTTTGGGTTAAGCTTGACCATCCTAAGGTATCTTCCATTACAGTAGTATATTTATATGTTTTGCAATCTTGATATATGAACTGTCCAAGACACTGAATAGTTTTTATTTTGAAAAAGGTATTCCTAACTTTGAGATATTATTAACTTCTATTATAATAAATTTTACTATTTAATAAAAATAGTAACTAGAATTATTTACCACTTTTCTTTCTTAATTGAATTCAACACTTATCTAAAAATTATTTTTTATAGTGTATATGTATAATTCATATTATTGTGATTATAAATTTCATAACTGTCATTAGTCCGTACTACACAATAGGTTGGTCCAAAAACCAACAAGTTTAAAAAGTTCAATGGGCCTGTGGAAAGGCTTGTTCGTTTTTGGAAAAAGGATATCCCGAAAAAAATTTAATCCAATCGCATGATGTCCTGAACTCCTTCATCGAGGTCAAAGGTTAAACTCCTAATATCTTCGTTGCTTTTGTGCTTCCAAAAAAATATTTGGGACAATATTAGCCTAATTTTTTATGATAAATTTTATGGTGTCGATTAAGTTTATTAACGAACATTTTTAAAAACATTTTTTACATAATTTAATTTTTCTTTAAACAATTCAGGCTTGTATTGCATCCAAACTTGTAGATATTTTTAATACGAATTTATTAACACCATATCGTCGTCTTAGGAGCAGCATGACACAGCTCTTTTTTTAGCTATTTTGAGGTTTCAATAGTTTCTTAATTAAAAAACCGCCACATCGACTGGCAGGATTAGTTTATGTAATGATTCATTAAAAATAGCGTGGGCTTCTCTCTTGAGTTGTGCTGTGCTACTCTTAATTTTAATATAAGTAGTGCCAAGCAGTTTTTTGTGCGTCCTGAAAAATGGGGTTAAATTATTTGTGTTATGCTGCTTCTAAGACGACGATATACATTGTTTTAATGTGTATTTAGTTCTTCTTCATTTATATTTAAATAAAAAATTGCTGATAAAAGCTGAAAAGACAATATACATCTGCAATATTGTATAAACATATGTAGTGTTTTGTTTTGAGAGCGTAAAGCACCCTTATCTTTCAACGCAAGTTCAAATTCATGTATACTTATTACCAATATATTTTGTTTTGAGTATGACAGAAAGAGAGTATTTAAGTATTTATGTAAGACTTATAAGTGAGTAAATAATTCAAACATGAATTGAAATTTTGTTTTTAAGCAGATTATATAAAATGTCCAAAGACGTCCCTCATGGAAATACTCGTACAACTCGTACATGTACAGAAGACATTAACCAAATCGGTAAATTTCAAAAATCGTTCAGCGGAGAGAACTTGCCAACAATTGCTTAATTACTGCGTGTTCCTTATAATTACCGTAAAATTCATGGCTTTTAGGAGAAAAAATCTGTAAATAAGGTTATCATTGAAGTTTCAGAATTGTGTGATAGAGCTAGGATTCCATGTGCTAAACGTAGAAAAATTGTATACAAATTAAACCTAATTTTAAAGAAATATGAAGATGTTTGTCTCAATAAAAGAGAGGTGTCAAACGTCTCACCATTATGAAAGAGGAATTCAAGAAAAGAAATGACTTGCTTTTTGATATTGCTCATGTAGACGCTATAAGTTTAACACGGAATAAAGATATTGCAAACTTTTCACTTGATCAGCGGTCAGATAAGTCGAACAAATTACATAAATTGGAAATTAGCTTTCACGACTAAGAGAATACGCTATTACTTTGATAAGGATGTAGAGTTTAATGATAAGGATAATAAAGATGAAGTTTATTAAGGTCCAAGACAAATTAAACGCCGAGAGTCCGACACTCAATAAGTCCTCAATTCTAAAACAAGATATCTTATTAGCATTAGATCGAGTGAATATAAGCAATAGAAAATCTATGCACATTCTCGCTCCAGTAGTAATGTCAATCAGCGGAGGACAATTATCAAACGAAGTTTTGTCAGAGAGTACTTTAGGAAGAGCGAAAAGAAAATACCGTATCGAGACTGCCAACAGTATTGTGATTAGAACCTAAATGCCTTTAGTTGTCCATGTTGATAGAAAACTACTGCCAAGAATTAACGCTTCCTCTTCTGATTAAGAAAAAGCACAGAGCTATTGTGGTCTTAGGATTTAAAGTCGAAAAAATATTAGAAGTATCAAGCTTTAATAAAGGAACATAAAAAAATATTGCAGAAGTAACACATTCGGCTATCATAAAGTGGAAGATTGAAAAACATGCAGTTGGAATCTGCTTTGATACAGTTCTAATAAACTCTGGATATTGTTATAGAGCTTGCATTTTATTAGAGGGGCTTGTGGACAAACGTCTGCTGCAGCTCGCATGTCGTCATAACGTTTACGAATAAGTTGGTAAAGATTCATTTAAACATGTTTTGGCTTAACTGAAGGTTTAAGTGTACAACTTTTTCGATGATTTAAAATTTTTTGACCTCATATAGATGGAACTGCTTATGAATACTACCCAAGATGAGTGATTAGAGAAATCCCTTAAAGAATGCAAGTCTGCAACTATAAAGTTTGTCTCAACATTTCTCAAAAAGGAATCCTCGAAACTTCCTCGAGAAGAATATTTAAAACCGCTAGAGATGACTTTGATTTTTCTGGGTGAAACTCCAGCTGGAGGTATACACTTTCGAAAACCGGATGCTTTTCATCACGCAAGATGGATGTCGAAAATAATTTATGTAATTTAAATCTACGTCTTTCGAAGACAATTCCAACTTGATGAAAGTGAACTTACAAGCTGTTTAGAGTGTGGTTCATTCATAGTATTAGCGTACATGAAAGCGTGGAATACTTTTCCTCTTACTTCTGATGTACTTGCCAATGACCTTGAATTAAAAAAAAAATGTCACCATCTACAGGAACGCATCGACATCGATTTTGCAAGCATTACTTACTGCTTCTGAACGACATATGTGGTAATTTGGAGAAAAACTAGCACCTCTTTCTCTTTTCTCTGCTTTAGTGTGTTCACTAACGACACGATAGATGGGATTGAAATTACTAAAGTAACTGAAAGCTGCAGATTTACCTGAACGTTCAATTCGGTACAATGGAAAAAAGATCAAAAGCAAAGCAAGATTAGATCATTTTATAGGATCGTTATCGGTTTTTCTATTTCAAGTATTGAACATAGATACTTAATTCCTATACAGAAAAGTAGCCGAATGGAAAAATCTACCTGCTTACCATGAAACAAAACTAAAAGTCCTAAATTCAAAATGTATAAATGACAGAACTTAAACAATCATTAAAGAAAGATAAAGAACAGAATCAAGCATTACTCCAAATTTTGAGAGCAACAGAATAAAATTCTCGATGTGAAAAAAAAGACTTTCATTAAGCTGGTGGAGGAATGCGAGAAACATTTGCATGAACAATTTCAGAAACAATTCAAAAGCAAGGAATTTTTTTCAAAGGAAAAATTAGAAAAGAAAAACAAAATGCAAATGTGTCTTACGTTATATGTGTATGTGTTGTATTATGATTTTGATTGAAGCATTATTTTAGTCAGTTGTTACCTTTAGAACCTAATAAATAACAATTATATAAACATGAAAACAATTAATATGGTATTAATAAATTCGTATCAAAAATATCAACAAGTTTAAACGCAATAAAAGTCTAAATTGTTTAATGATAAAATTAAATTATGTAAAAAATATCTCTGAAATTTTCGTTAATAAACTTGATCGACACCATTGACTTTGTTTTAAAAAATTAGGCTAATATTGTCCCAAACATATTTTGGAAGCACTCAAGCAACGAATATATTAGGTGTTTAACCTTTGACCTCGATGGTGGAGTGCAAGACATCATCCGATTGGATTTCATTTTTTCAGGGATTTTATTTTTTTCAAAAAGGAAAAAGAATTTTGAAATGTCTATTAAACTTTTCAAACTTTGTGATTTTTGGACCACCCTACTACACATGCGTATAGATAATATATGATAACAAGTCAGGTACAACTTCTGATCAAGTTTAGCCTAAATTTGTATTCTCTAGTTAACATATTTTACAGTTAACCTTCCTTTCATTAGTAAACCTATATAGCTCTAAATAAAGCCATATATATCTTTTCATTAACAAACATTTAGTAGTTTTCCACTACGGAATCAGTAATTTTCTACCACTTTGCAGTGGCTCACTATTCTCTTATTACATCAGCAGAATTTCACTATTTATAAGTGAAATTTCACTCATTTAGATTTATTAAGAGATCAAGTATCAGACTACAAACAGAGAGGCATTTTTGTAAAAACAGGTTTTTCTGATTCTGGGTGCCTCAAAACGTTGAAAATCGATTAGGAATGAATAGATCCAAATCCACATAAATCTATTATCTTTTTTCATAATTGATGAGGACGTAAGAGCAATATCTTTCTTGAAAAGCCGTGTCTACAAATACTGAAATTCTGGTACGTATACCCGGATTTTTTCGTATTATTAGTTGGATCTGACAAAGGGTAAAAAATGACTCTCTTTCTGTAGAATAAAATTATTGAGTGTGCCGTTATAAATTGAGCTAATGTTGACATAAATATTTTTAGCACCAATAAAAATAACGCTTGACCTTGATAAGGGGGGTAAAAGATTTTATCCGATTAGGTCCAATCTTTTTCTTTAGGGAAGAACAAGATTTTCCAGTAGTTAATTGCATTTATTAAACTTAGTGATTTTATAATCACCCTAAAAAATACGTTAGGATGACCAATAAATGCGTTAAAAATAAATTCGTGGTAATTTTCAGTTTTTGTCCTGTAGTCTCAAAAGTTGAATAATTTAGAGTTTAAAGTTTTAAGAGTTAGCAAATTTCTGCACACGAATAATTTATAATGCTATTTTTATTCAAACTAACAGCTGTGAAAAATTAAACAATTTTTATTTAGAAACGCTTACTTTTACAAAAATGGTACAAACATGCAACGCTCAACTTGTTTAATTTAGTATAATTTTATATAAGTCTCCTCAACGTCGCGTCTACATCAAAAACGTTAGCGACGAAAGATAAGTAAAATAAAAGAATTTAAATTGGCAAACATATAGAGTTATTTATAACAGTCTAGAAAAAATATAAGTTAAACATTTTTGCGATAAAAAAATTGAGTTAAACAAACAAAAGGAAAGAAAGGAAATATGAGGTCTACGAAAAAAATAGTACCTTAAAATTAATATACAATCAATAACAAATTTCATGAAAATAAAATTACAATTTTACTAAAAAGTTTGAGTATACAAAACTTTTACTATAAAAATATTTTTCACTATCATCGACAATTTTTAAATTTGAAAACTTCATGGTATCTTCAAATTAATGCATCTTTTTTGAATTTGGGTTGATCGAAAAGTATCCTTAGAGTTTTTATAGAACCCTATAGGAGGAGAAGAGAACTTTAATTAATCTAAATCAAAACCCCTAGGGCACCTAACATAAATTCAGAAAACTTACAATGTTAGAAATGCTATAATTTTCAGGTTATTGACTTTTCAATATTATATTTAAGTAGAAGTTTATACCTCTTTTGGGGCTAAAGGATTATGCAAAATAGTCGACTCTGTAAAGTAGAGGGATGGCTATTTTTTCTGAAATTTTTTTTTAGGGATAGAAGCAGGGACGAATCTAGAGATGGTGTTATTTCAATATATATATATATATATATATATACCTCCCCCTTTATGTGAAAAACGGAAAAACTTAATGGAATGTGGATCAACCGAAAAATGAAATATATCAGCTGACTATAATTGACTACACAAGTGGATACTTTGTAATAACTAAGACTTGGGCAAATAAGAATTTTATTCATTAAAGACAAAAAAGTATATTGTACGATTTTCTAAGCATGTGCTGTAAAACAAGACTCGTTTTTTTTCTAATCTTAAATACTTCAAAGATGACAAACAATTTCATAACTTGGTTCTTTTTGTGAGTATAAAAATTATTTTAAAATAAATATAAAAATTTTCCATACTAGTACAATTTTATTGTATACGATACGATTTTTTATATTTATTAATTATATTTTATCAATAAATTTGAACTTTATATTAAACAGCTAGACGACTGGCCATGTCCTTCATTATTATTCTAGACTTTATCGATAAAAGCAGTATTATAAAATTGTAATTATAATGTTAGTGATTTTTCTAACAACACTAAATCAGATATTGGAAGAATAATCTTATTAGATACCCATACGGAAAAGCTATACATAGTAGGAAATATTATGTTCATTTTTTTTGTTTTATACAAAAAATGTATAAAAATTATGCATAGTATTTCTCACTTGTATAACTTTTCCGCCTAGGGAGAAAATAGAAGCGATTTACAAACTTAAGGACCACAAAAGGTTATTCGAAAAAAAATTCAGGTTGACCCGGATATCGGCTGTAATATTTTAATAAAAAAACTGCAATGAATAAGAAATTGTGTGTAGTTACTAGACAAATATTACCGTCTATATAGTTCTAGAGAAAATTTATTAACCTGAACCGAAACTTCTTTAATGCTCATTGTACTTTTTTGAATATTTCATAATAAATTTGGTAGACATATTTCACAAAATGCACTTTTTTTCTAAAGAAGAAATATTTAAATTAGATTTTTCGAAGCCAATAAGAGACATAAGGCTATATTTTCGAAATTACGCTTTCGGATAAAATTGAAATATAATAATGTTGATTTATCATCACAGACAATACAGTTTATTTTAACTCACGTGTGGCTAAGGCTATCTGAGTTTCCCTTATATAAAGACGAAGTGTCTACATGTACCAAAAAAATCGTATATTCGTCCGGACATTTCGATGCAAATAGCCCCTTCACCTTCCCTCTTGAACTTATAACAAAAACATCCAGCTATTCGTACCAAAATTTCGGTAGACGTAGCTACGGCCACATAAAAATAATTTCACGTTACAAATGAAAAAATAAAGTTAAAAAAAGTGAATGACAATTGGATTAAGACTATTTAGTTTTGACAAAATGAAAAACCAAATACAGAAAATCCTTCTTTTTATATGTTCACTTTCCTATTGCAAATAATGTCAACACAATTTTTATTTTTAGTTGTGGCTGAATGTTGTGTTATGTAGTCTGAAAGTTAATTCATTTCTGGCATTTATCTAGTAGTCACGCTTGTAATTTCTGCTTCATTTTTTTCAGTGTCTAACAAAAGATAACATTCAAAAGAAAAAGTCATACACAAAACTTGCAGATATCAAAAAATACACATGCATCTCTCCTTCTAGAAAATTTTGCATTGAATATTATGGATTTAAAGTAGAACACGAAAACCAACATTTCATTTTTTTTGTACATTTCATAACGTTATTTTGTCAGAAAAAAAAGATCTTATATGCAACTTTTATTTATAATCGTTAAGATCAGGCGAATCGATTTAAGACTCAACATTTTTCCTTAAATTATGTTATAGAATACAAATCTTTTGACTCCTATTTACCTTTTCACTTTCCTTCCACTCTTATGCCTTTACTTCATTTATCACTAGCGAGTCGAATAATTTTATTCTCCTTTCAAAATCATTCGCAAACAACTTCGTTCACAACCTGCATACCTGCCTTATCATCACATTTGCCTTTTTAGCTCTCCCTTTGTATGACCATCCACTCCCCATTCCTACGAAACAAGAAGCCTAGGTACACAAATTTTTTCACCTCTTGCACCGCCTTTCTATTCAACTTCCGCTTCCCTCCAGTATCTCTTTCACGTTCTGTCCTGAACTCCATAACCTCAGACTTTTCAGCATTCAACTCCAACCTATTCTAATCGGCTGGGCTCGAGTTGCCGAACGGTCAGGGGAAGACAGCGGGTGGTGCCTTCCCTCTCCATACTACTACCATGATACTACCTCCATGCTGCACGCTGCTCATTAAGGGTCCTTAGTACTAATGGTTGGATGAAAAATACGCAGAAATGTGTTGTCTTGCTCTTAGCGATTTAGTAATATTTTGTAACTAGTTGTGTCAAGGTATGCTTGTATTTATCGTTCCAGTTTTTCCTTCTTGTTTCGCTACGAAAAAATGAAGTTCACGGTAAACGAGAAAGATAAAGAATTAATAGTTCTCGATGGATTTATATTCAGATTTGAAACTTTTTAAAAAATAGTATCTCAGTACTAGATTTGTTCTAATGAAAATTGTAATGCTTGCCTGAAACTATACATTTCAAACGAAATTGTTGAAAGTAAAATAAGTCATAATCATGATGAGGCGGACAGCTTGAAACTTCTCAATCGTTGCAAAATTAGCAGTGTCGCAAAAATAAAAGCAGTGGATGACGATTATTCAGATTTGCAGACTTCCAAAATTTGGGAACGCGAATTCCGTGACAATGACATTGATACGGTGACCACTGACGATGTTGAGCGTTTTCAAAGAAATATCGGTCGAGCTGGGAGACAACTTCTGTAAAAATTGCAAGAAACTGCGATTGATATGCAGGATGCTCTTGATTCTGTGAAAGGAGAAACTAATAAGGGAGAGAACTTCTTACTTGTCAATAATAACATACATAAAGTTCTCATGTTCTCTACAGTTAATAAATTTAACGTTTTTATGTCGACTTGTAACAAATTTTGTCGATGGGACGTTTTACAGCTGTCCAAAATAATTCTATTAAATGTTTACAATTATCGGGCTATCACAGAATTAATATATACCTTTAGTCTCTTTTGTGCTCTCAAATAAACGATTCAATTAATATGCTGCAGCATTTTCATAAATATCTTCTGAGTGTTCGAAGCATAAATTGACTTTCGATCCAAACATTATTTATGTAGACTTAGAAACTGGTATCCATTCAGGTGCATGTAGAGCATTGAACAACTGTATTATCATAAAATGTTGTCGATTTCCTTAAGGTCAAAGTTGTTGGAGGAAAATTCAAGAATTTAGCTTGAGTACTGAATACAAAAATGGGAATTCAAAAATAGTTTCTTTCTTAAAAAACTTTTTTGGTCTTGCTTTTTGATCTATTAGACGTAGCCAAATGTTTCGTTAAAGACCTCGTGCCTATTAAATTAAAAAACGACAGAGTTAAAAAATGTTGTGATTTTATATAAAAAGATTACGTAGAAAGCAATTCGAATTTCCCTCCTGAACTTTGGGCTGAATTTCCGTATACAACTACGTGGACAACAAACGGTTGTGAAGCATACCATTCTAAATTAAACGCTAAATTTTACACGCTCAAGCCGAACATTTTTAATTTAGTTAAGATGTTTAAAGAAATGCAGCTCGAGATCTACATCAAAATGACGAGTGAAGCGACAAGGAGAAAAGAAATCATCGAAAACGAACAATTCCTTATCGATGCAATTTGGACACTCCAAGTCGGATTCATAACGCGATTTCAGTTCGTTCCTCAAGTTTCCTGCAAGTTATGTTATGTATAGACTAATTTCACAAAAGCTTTTCTCTAGCTGCTAAATCAATTAAATTTGTTTATTTATATTCTAGTATTATATTATTCACAAGACATATTTCCCAACAATTTTTGAACACGTCAGCGTCGACAAAATGTATTTCATAGAGTTTGCTGACCGCCCTAAGCCTGGGTAAAGTGTTAAAGAAAAATTATGACAAATGTGCGTCTTTTAATAAATAGTCAATTGAATAACAACGCAACTTGTAGCATAGAGGTAGTAGCATGGTAGTATACTCTGTTCAGTGAGAGAATGACCAACGTCGCGCAGTTTTTTTCAAAAAAAGGTGGAGTAAACGCTGTAGAGGGTGTGTACAAATTTTTTTTTAAATCTTCATTCAATAGCTAATGAACCATGGCGTCAAGTTCTGCTACTTAAAAAAATGTTAAACAGACAACCCAGATCATTCGCAGCAGGGGTGCCTTTTCGAGATATGATATCGCGTAATTTTACAAATAGCAATTTAAAAACGTAATTTCGGGAATCTACAGATTTCTGCGATTTCAGGCATATGTTATATATGCAGTTTAATGTAAAAATTAGTTTTAAATCGAGGATTTGACACCATCTGTGGGGGTCTGCAAGTTTCGGGATCTTCGGCCGTGAAATTTACGAGAGGCCCATACATTTTCCCACAATTGAAAGTATGCAAACCACGCCTTTATGACAGTCTGCGCGAACTAAACGAAAATTTGTCCTTTCTGTTAGTCATTCTCTCACTGAACAGACTATAGCACTGTGGCTGAATGGAGGTAGTAGCACGATGGTGGGCATGGAGAACGAAGGCACAACCTGGCACCTGCTGTTTTCCCTTGACCATTCCGTAACTCGACCCCAGCCTTCTTATCTAGGTATTTTTGCAACCTCTTCGTCATCTTTTTTAACTCCTCCTTTCTTTTTGCCAGCAATATTTTATGAATTTATATTATTAATATTATTTTTTATTTTTTCATAACTAAAAAGTCAAATAAACGATACAAATTTCAGAAAAAAGATCAACTTCCTAGCATTACTCTAAGAGAAGTTAGCTGCCATAATTTACACGTCAATAATGAAAGATGAATTATAATAATTGTGTAATAACATTATCTGGGTAGAGATGACCTAGCCTATTGAAAAGTTTCACAAGATTGTCTTCTCATTGTGTCACATAATTATCTTCTCATTGCTAAACAAAATCAAAAATGTTACACAAACGCTTCCTTCTATTGAATTTTTCTCTTTATAACGCTTCCCATTTCTATAACCTAGTTTTATTTAATATATACAGTAGGGTGGCCCAAAAAAAAAGAATAATTTTTGCTACTGGCTAACACCCCCCTCCCCTTTCCCTGATTTTTTATCTGGTATAGAAATAACTGTGCAATTTCTCATTAGAAAAAAAAGTTCATACCATGGCCTAATTTCATTCAGAATACTATCCTTAAACGTGCAAAATCACCCTCTATATGGAGTTACAAATTTTAAATGTTCTTTTTTAGATACACCTTACATATTTGTGGCCTTTATTGATGAGAAATAACCTTGATGAAAAAATGTGTGCCAGAGATAGAAGGCTACCCTTTAGATTTAAAATTTACCTCTCAGGATGATACTTTGCTTCTTTCACATTTCTTTGCATAATTTCTTGATTTATTTAAAGAGAGATTGTGTTCTGAATTTAAGCCTTCGAAGCATTCTTAATAACTAATTTTAAAATATCGTGTTTTTGAGTAATGTAAGTAACTATTTTACAAGCCTGTCCGACAATCAATCTTAAAGATTGAAAATTATTTTGCCTATTCCCTAATATAAACTTCTGCAAACTAGAGTACATGCTATTCTTATAAGGCAAACAGATATTTTTTTTAAACCTGTCCAAGGAGTGTTTTTTTTTATTTTTAAGGGTGATTCTGTTAAACAAAGCGTTTACTGATTCTAAGTTGCGATGTAGATTGATTTAAGAACCAAACTATCTTGAGAGTTTCATCTAAAAATAAAGGAACAGAATATAACTTCTAAAAAGCAGTACCCTAGTTTTCATGAAATGATATTCCCAGTAAATGTGATACGGTATTTTACAATTTTTTTTATTAGAGGCTGTTTGAAAGGCTCATAACCGAAACTCTGCAAATGATTAGAAAAAACTATGCAATATTCAAACAATACTCCCGAAGTCATCCTATGACTTTTCATATGAAAATTCATGTGAAGAAGTGTGAAAGAAGGGTAATATAATTCTTAAAGTATTCGAAAATATTTAAAAATATTATGACTAGTTCTTTATCACTAGTGCACGTTTTAACAATAAAAGGTCATTTTTTAACATTTGAAGTCGAAAGTGCCTGAAGTATACAAAAAAGCACATTATAAATTTACAACCCATACAGAAGGTGATTGTTTTGATATAACAAATATTATTCGGAATAAAAATAGGATAACATTATCTATAGTGATATTTTCTAGCGTTTAAAGGCCTGGACACAGGGTTAAACATTTTTTAGAAATTTATAAAAAATGCATAGTTATTTTTTCAACAAATGAAAAAAATTAAAGGGTAAGAACAAAAAAAAGTATATTTTTTTTCACCAGCCTTGTTCAGAACTTACAGGACCTGCTAAACAAATTTTTTCCAGGTGTGAAATTCTGTAATTATCAGAAAAAGGGATAGGGCAAGGGCAGGTGGGAAAACGAGTACATTACAAGAATTTGAAAATCGCAGGTGTCGAAATCAAAACCTGAAACAAAATTCTAGACACGAATTACACGAATTTGCCCCGATAACGGCTGCAGTAAGATTAATAATAAGGCGAAGAAAAAGTTACCCAAGCTTTTTCCTGTCTTCCAGTAAATTCCAGTACAAATTTTTATGCAAGATAGATTTTTTTTAAACAAGTGAAAAAAAGTTTTTTCAATCAAGCTTATTTTTTTTAAGTTTGTAGTACGTGTCGAACTTGAAATTTCTTAGCTTCGAATAAAAGAAGCATACCATTATTGTTTTATTATGAAAATCCAAATTTGGTGTTGTAGGAAATATATTTGAAATCATAATCTTTAACAAAGACAATTTGTGTGATAAATTATACAAAAAGGGTGAACCCAGAAAAGTTTCCTTTCAACTAGCAGTATTTTCGGTTCAGTAGACACGTTAGAAAACTTTGAAAAAAATTAAGGATAACTCGAAATCATTAATTACCTTTTCCAAATTTTCACGCTGGACATTTGTTTATTTAAAATCGATTAAGAATTTTCTTCCATCATTGGCTATCTTTGTGTAAAATAATAAATTAATAAAATAATAAAATAAACAGAGACATTAAGCTTCAGGTCGTGTTTCCGTTCTGAAGAGTTTAGTTTAGCATTCGCTTTACTTTTTATAGACTTTTATGATTTTGGCCTTTTTTGAAATTCAAATTGTTTATGTACTGTAATGTGAAAAGTATTCCCTAAAATGTTCGTATTAAAAAAATCAGTTTAGCACTCGCGAATGATTAACTGATTTAAGGGAGAAATTTTAAGAAATACTTTCCACATTACAGCACATGAACAATGTAAACTAATAAATGGTAAAATCATAAAAGTCTATGAAAAGTAAGTCGAATGCTAGGTTTTTCTTCTCTTTGCTTCCAAAAATCCACTTTTGACCCGATAAATCGTAATCGAGAATATTTCTCGATTAGCTGCAGGTGAAAAATCTAGGGTAATTTTAAAGAAATTTGAGTAATATTAAAGTAATAAGTGTCAGTAGAGGGAGATATACTTTTTATTAACGTAAAAGTGGTTTACCAAATAAAAAATAAAAGAAAATATAGCACTGGCTTTAATTTTTAAAGATGTGAACGATTCAAACTTTTTTTAAAATGTATATAGTAAATGTAATGTAAATATTATTAAAAGTATTTGAGTCAATAGCAAAAATTTTAATCAATTAGGTGAAAAAATTACCGGCAATTTTGCTCCCGCAAACTTTTTTTTTAATTCTATACTCAATTTTAGGGAAACTTGACACTGCTACAAGGATTCATTAGTATTGGTTACAAAGAAAAGCTAGTAGAAATAATGTTTGAAAATGACTTCTCGGTCAAAGTTCGATCGAATTCGGTTTTCTGATGCAAATTTTCTTGCTTTTTATGTCAATTTGAATTAATTAAAATTGCATTTGACATAAAAACGTGCTTGGGATAGATTTTATCGTCAAATATTACTTTCAACATATTTTTCAAATATAATTTTCAAATTATAACCACGTTGCACGATTAATGTGACCATCACGATTACTAGGACATGCACTTTAAGTATGAATACTAATTTTCAGAATCCTTAGTATCAGAAAAAAATTTAATTTTATGAAAAAGCAAGTAAAATTGATATTATTAATCGTTTTGTGTCATTAAAAGTAATTGTGTACTATAGAAACGAGAATGGAACACGTGTGGTATTTAAGACCTAATATATAATCTAAATAATATATTTTGCAATTTTTCTATTGCAAAAACTTTATAGATACATGTGGGATTTTTATTTACAATATTTATTATCTGGAAAGTTTGTATATAGTGAAATAAGATCTTTAGAAATCATCTGTTTGATTCAGGCTTGTACATAACACTGATGAAATTTTATTTCACAATGCACAATCTTGACAAATTATTACTTTTGTAAAGAAAACTTTTATACATATCTAAAAAACATTCCGAGATGAAATCGTGAATCAAACCAATGTATTATAATGATTTCAATTATTTCGGCATGGAATGACTTTTTTCACTGAAACCAATAATGGTTCTAAAAGTTAGTATATACACTCATAATGACAAACCAAACAAATCATTTTCTGAACCAAGAAATCAGTGAAAATAGTGCATACAAGCATTTTTTGTTATTGTAACCTTATTTTTTTAAATTTATATATTTTAAACCCTAATCATGATTATAGGCAATATTTATACACCTTAAGCTTTATTGCATGAGTTGGAAAAAATATCCGGTTTAAGCGAAGAATTTTTTAACATGGGAAGAAAGTCATTTGGTGTTTGAAACGGTTAAAAAAAATTGTTTACAGGCCTTTAAAGTCGTTTCACAGCAAGATTTTCACTTTCAGCAATTTTTTATTTTTATCGCCTACAGTTAAAAAATTTGCGTTGATTTTGTATTATGACTAAGCTTATAAGCGTAGACACAGTGTATATTTAATCTCTAAACTTTGTATTCCTATTTTTGAATACATCTGGCATAAGTGGGATACCTTGTAAACTAGATTTTTTTTTAAAACGTCAGATAATACTTTTCCTTATTGACAAGTTTTTTCTGTGAAAATTTTAATACTGTTAAAAGGATTTGCCGGATAGTACATTTCTATCACATTCGACTTCATGAAAATAATAAATTCTTTGCTACAGGGTCAAACAAATCTTGAATTATTTGAAATATAATTTCTGTTGCAGTATTTTGTATTTTTCCCAAAAGGCATTTAAGAGAGTAAATAACAGATACATTAAAGTCATTAAGGCAGAATATATTGAAAAATATATTTCCTTCAGGCTTCTGAATATCTTAATTTTTATGATTGAATTATTAAGCTTAGTTTAGTTACCATATAAGACAAATTAAAAATAATTTTGCAATTGTAATCATCCAACCCGACATTTTGTTCTCAAATATTGTTTGATCAAATACTTTAAAATATTTCAACATTATAAGCACCAAGCAAAGCAGGGCCTGCAATAGTGTTACTAGATGTCTAATTTTTGTTTTGTCTGAAAAAAGACGAATACGCGAATTTTTGGAACGCACACAATTTTTTTGAAACAATATTAGATAAATACATTAAAATTACTGTTATATCATATGAAGGATAGGTTCCTTCAAATTCATTTGAATGGAACTTTTAAAGGTGACGTTTTTAACTGATAGAGCATTGTTCATTGTCATTTTCACATCGCTTCTTTTGAACATAATCCAAACAGCACAGTTTGCTAAGAAGTTCATTCTTTGATGAACGTAGCGTATCGCAAGTCGATACAGTGTCAATAGAGTTTACCGACATAATAATTAATATGTGGTAAACGCTTCTCTAATTCGCCCCCAGCAGCAAAGCTGCCACAGAGGGATAAACCGTTAAATTACGGCTCCCGACAAGAAAGCTTGTCTTTTCTCCAATGCCTCGGCAGAATACCACGCTTTCTGAGACGAACTGCGGTTCCCTCCTAGATCTTTAAAAAATCTTCTCTA
>JAUELO010000332.1:4805396-4816383 GCA_032357855.1 Amphibolips quercusostensackenii
TTAAAAATGAATATCCTGGAAGGAGAAATAAATTGGATAATATTTAGAGGTTGCTTATCGTGAATTTGTCTGTTTTCCACAGAAAAATTAATTTTTCTCGAAAACGAAAACGAAAAATTATAAAGAATATAAAAGAGCAGCTCATTAAAATGAGTATTTTTTGTTCATAAAATATATTGAAATAATGCACAGTTAAGCATATATATGAAAAAAATTGTTAAAAAGAAGCGTTACATCTATTCCACTTGCTGAGAGCTCTTCATTACACGTTTGAAATATGTTTAGGACCTTACAAGCAATTTAAAGAAATCAATTTTTCACGAAAGGTAATTCTGCATATTTTTAATTCTAAATATCTTAAAATTTAAAGGTAACACTATGAAAAGTACATCAAAATTATTAGAATGAATATAACCAAAGAAATCAATGTACACTTCAGGCTCGTGGATATGAATTTCTTAGTGTCAGTTTCCTAACGTCAGGAATCTCCTTTCTATGATCTTCGACAATGTTTATTATCTTTCGCTTTTCTAGTTCCGATTTTGTAAGAGATTCATTAAAGTCAGACATTAAAGCAACAAAACGCTCAGCGGAATCTTTGACAACCTTCAATGAACTTACAGTTCCTTTTGCATATTCAAATTTTCGATTAGTGTCTCACGCTTCAGGATCAGTATTAAGAAAAAAGTTAACATTTCTAATTTAATATGTTGGTAAGTCCAATCCTCCTCATAGAATTTCAAACTTGTTATTCGTTTTCGCTTTTCTTTAATAGAAGTTTTTAAAGTGAATAACGCTAGAAAAACCAATTCAGATCCAAGGTACCACAGATGAGATTTAAACTTTTTTATGTCTGTATCTGACACGGATCGATTAACTGCCGCATATAATTTCAATTGTCAAAAGAGGAATACATCATTGACTGGGGCGTCACTGTCAATTGGGCAGGAAATCCAGGCCTCAACGTAAAGGAGGCATGCGAATAAGCAAAACTCGAGTAGTTTTTTTGTCTCACCGACAATGAGTCTAAACTCATATCGAAAAATGTAAATCTTGAAACAATAATTGACTTCCACCATCCATCTAGCTAAGTGGTACGCTCCGGAAACTCTAAAGTGATATTTCTTTTTGATAGATGAAACTCGTAATATTATTAGATAAACTTCTACCATCTCTTTATAATCTCCTCGGGGCAAGTAACCGTTTTTTCCTGACAAAATATTTTTATGAAATTCTATGACATCCTGTTTTATTTTTTTCAAGTATAGTAATTTGAATCGTGCATTGTCTGATAGTTCGAAAATTTCATAATTTATTGCTCTCCGCAATTTGTTTGAAATCTCTTGAAAAACGGAATATTTGGACCTTTAGATGGTCCAAATAAAACAGTAAATACGCCTCCAATAATTACTTCATGCACGTGAGGCCAGCATGACAGATATACTTAATTTCTGCCAAGTAATATTTCTAAAAGAACACGTGCACCATAATTTTTCCCTGTGTTAGAAGCAGTTGTATCTAAACTCATACCAATCACGTAGCTTAACACATTCCAAAGGATTAAGAGATGAAAAACTGCTTCTGCGATCATTTTATACTTTGCATTATTCAATATCGGAATGCCGAGAATCTTACGAACATTCTAACCCGTAGTCAGGACTGTGAGCCTTTCAACGTTTGTTGTTGTATTTTCCTTGTTAGTACTATTTCTCATCTTCTTTCCGTCCTAATGAATTGTTGAGGGAGGCTTTTCTATTGCAGCAAATTCTTCTTCTACATTCTCATCTGTATTTGCACGGTGGGCATACCGTTTTGACCATCTGACTTTGCAATTGCTGCAGCTAGCATGGTAAATTTCTTATTAGATAGACTATTATGCTCTAAAGTCGCAGACTCTTCACTTCAGAGTTCAAAATATTCTGCAAAATGCGTGATTTCTTTGGTGCGCTAGGTACGCTTTGATTTAATTTTGTATTATAATAGTGTGATACTTCTGCTTCTGAACATGACTCGTCTTCTAACTTCTCTTCACTATCGGTGAAGTCTACCCATTTTGTCGTCCTTATCTTGCGGACAATATTAGTTCGAAGAGCCATCGGAATTCGTGCTAGACGCCATATGTTGATCAAATCAACAGTTACTGATTTAGAACTTTCCAAAATAATTTTTTTAAAGCTATGATGATAGATCAATGTTTGTAAAACATCAAATACAGTTGAAGTCAAGTGAGTTGCGCCTCTAAACAGGAAAATAGGAACATTCGAAATCAAGTCATGCGGTTCACAGAACAAGCGGAACGCATAAATAAAAACAAGGCAAAAATTATTAGATTTTGAAGAACTGACCGAAGAAATTGAGCATAATAAATAAACTGCGTCGTATAAGTATAGCCTGACCTCGATTTTTGACATTTAGAAAATAAGAATATAAAAATGAATGTAAGGAGTCAATAAAGCTTTCTATTGTTTTACAGACAGCTATGCAGAATCTTTTACAAAATCAAAAGTAAAAAAGGAAAAGATTATAAAGGTTGTAGAAAATCATGGAAAGAGTTACCTTTAAATTATGAGATGTTTAAAACTAAAAAATATGCAAAAGATATATTTATGAAAAATGTATTCATATGGACTGTTTTCAAGAACCTAAAAATAATTTAAATGTATATTAAAGACGTCTTTGTAAGTGGAATAGATTATTAACGGTTCTTCGTAACAATTTTCTTCATTTATCTCCTTAACTATGCATAATTGCGATTAAACTTATGAACAAAAAATACTCATTATAATGAGACGCATATTTTACATTCTTTATGATGTTGCGTTATGATATACCGTTTTCTATAAAAATTAATTTTTCTGTTGAAAACAGACAAATTTACGATGAGCGACTCTAAATATTATTCTACTTATTTCTCCTTCCACGAGCTTCATTTTTACCCGAAAAAAAAAACAAGACAAACGAAGATGCAAGTCAAGATTCAGAGTTCCTTTTTTAATACCCCGAATATATATACTAAACGGTTTTAAATTTAAAACGTTCCAGTTCAAACTATTTTAGATTAAGTAGAATTTTAAAAAACGACAAAATTCTATTCCGGAACGTTGAAACTTAAAGAAAAGCCAACTTCTTTTGAAACTGAAAAAAATCTTAGTCATCGAAAATGGTAATATTAAAACTTTTTTATACTCAAACCCTTTAAAATGTCAATTATTGCTTCTTCATAGAGGCAGCTTTGTATTGGTAACAATTTCGAACATTTTTGAATTCATTTAATTAAACATCCCTCGATTAAAAAATGTCTAATACAATGTTCTAAGCAATTTTCCGGATATACGTGTGGGTGTGGATGTGTGCGTGGATGTCACACTTTTTTGAGAACACGATAACTTGAAGATGGTTGAAGATAAATTGATGAAATTTGGAGGGCCTATTTGCACCCCTAATATCTTGAAACTGACAAAAGGATTTCTAAAAATATTCATTACATTTTTTAGCACTTTAAATTATTTTAAAGATTGATTTTTTATAGTAAAACTTTTTTCATTTACATAATTCAAAGTTGATGCAATAATATGAAGATTCTTTTTTTGAGACGAATCGATTGACTATAATATTGATACATTTTATCAAAGAGTAAGAAAGTTATGGTTATTCATATTATTTGAAAAATCGATTTTTATAGTAAAAATTTTCTCACTCACATTATTTAAAGTTCATGCAAAAATACATAAGATTTATTGATTCGAAAAGAGTCGATTGACTTATAATATGAATACATTTTATTGAAGAGTTAGGAAGTTATGGTCATTTATAATATTGAAGAAATCGGTTTTTTATATACAAAGTTGATGCAAGAACGGTTTAGAAATTTTTTATTCAAGACACGTCGATTGTCCTATAATATAAATACATTGTCTTGAAAAGTACAGAAGTTATGTGCATTTTAAACTTTTAAAAATCTGCTTTAAACAGAAAAACTGTTTTCATTAACATAATTCAAAGTTCATATAATAACTGAAAAGACTTCTTGACTCGAGATGCTTTTACTGACCTATTTGTATATTGTTATTTTGTCTTCCTCTATGAGGAAGCAAATATATATTTTTTAATTAATTAAAATGAGGAAGCAAAGAGCTCATCGAATGAGCACCATATAATTGTAAATACAAACAAAGTGGAAACACCCTAAATCGAAATCACAGCTAGTTTAAAGTAAATTTAAATCATTTAAAAATCAATAATTTTTTAATAGTTAATTATACTTTTCAAAATTCAACCAATTTAATTCTAATTGTAAAACTAAAACTTATGAAACGGAAAAATTCAAAATTGACAGTTCAACATCCATTTTTATTGTCAATGACTCGATTTTTTATTTGAAATCGTTTAATTATTTTTAACACTTCCTTTACAATTATTATTCATGCTCGAAATATTCCAATCAAATATTATTCAATTTGAAATGATTTATTTGTTTAAATCTTCAACTAAAAATCGGACAGATTTAAGATTTTACATTAAAAATAAAAAATAAAAATACAAAAAACGATTGCTATAACATGATTCCAATATTTGACATAACACAATTTTAAGTTTTTCAATTTGAAATTGAATTTGAAACTACAACATTGTGAAATTTGAAATTCGAAATCTCCAAGAAGTAGGATATTTAAAACCAAAGATTGTTGAATTTAAGCTTTTGAAGCAAAACAACTTTAGTTTCAAGGCCTGAAAGCATAAAATCTTTCGAATTGCACATTCCAAACTATAATATTAAATTAAAATTATACAAAATTTAAAGACGTTAAATATATTATTACTCAGTATCATATCATGTAGTGTCAAATGTTATTCAAAGTGATTGAATAGATTTTTTTACTAATAAATGTCATTTGTCAAAAAAATCACTGCCACTTTTACCGTTCAAAATTGAAGAATTTTAAATATTGCGAGAAACACTGTGAACCTTTGAACTTTAATTATTTTAAAAAGTTTGGTAATTATATGCTTTCTGACAGAAAACATGAAAAATTATTAAATTCAAACTTGAGGAATAAAAAATTAAGCACTCATAAATTACGTTCAAATATGTAAGAATTATTAAATTAGGATCTTGAAACTATTCGTTAAAAATAATTAATTTTTAAATTATAAATCACGATTTTTAAAATTCAATCATTTTAATCTAAAGTGCGAAATGAATAGCTTGACAGTCAACAATAAAGCAGTTTCATGCAATAGGAAAAACTTCATGTTGCTCTGAGTAAGTCGAAACTGTCGGAAAACAATTCATAAAATGTGAAATTGACCAATGTATACTAATAAACTGCTGCATTGATGTGACAGCGAGTCAGCGGACAGCGAGTAGGAACATAGTATCTTCAATATGGACAGAATAAATAATTGAGCCAGCTATTTTTCACAAAGGTCAAGGTCATTCCCGTACTAACTTTTCACAAAAAACTTGATTGTGACCTTAGTTTTGACTTGAGGACGACCTTGAAGGTTATTTCAAGGTCAACTTTTTTTAAAAATGGAAACGCCCCATTTTGACACCGGCAATCGAAAGAACGGAAAATTTTACATTCAAATATGGACTTCGGTCATATATTCCGAATGACCTTAACGGTCACCCTAAGGTCATTTTAACACAAACAATGTTTTGATGGCTATCAGAACAGCATTATTGGAAAATATTTCATACCGGACAAACTTATGTGAGTAGCACGCGTTGATGAAAGTCTAAACTTTGACCTTAACCCTGACCTGACGGCCATCTGAAGGTCAAGATCGCTCAGGTGGAACAAGTGAGGTCAATTTTTAGTGTTGACGAAAAACATAACCTAAGTTTAGAGTTTTTGACGTCACTAAGGCTTAATTTGTATGTGATTATTGTGACTTTTCTTTTGACCTTGGGGATAACCTTCATGGTTGTTTCAAGGTCAATTTTTTTTTTTTAAGGAAACGCCCCTTTTTGATACTGGTAATCGAAAAAAGGGAAAATTTTACATTTAAATATCAACTTAGGTCATATGTTCTGGATGACCTTAAAGGTCACCCTAAGGTCATTTTAACTCAAAAAATGTTTTGATGGCTATAAGAACAGCATTATTGGAAAATATTCCATACCGGACAAACTAATGTAAGTATTACGCGTTGATGAATCTAAACTTTGACCTTGATCCTGACCTGACAGCCGTCTGAAGGTCACGACCGCTCAGGTTGGTAGGTGAGGTCAATTTTAGTGTTAACAAAGAACATTACCCAAGGGGTTTTTGAGGTCGCTAAGTCTGAATCTGTATGTGATGACTCTGAATTTTTATCTCAAGAAAAAATACAGATAGAAACTCACTATCAGCCGGAATTGTTGGGTGCAATAACGCTGTACTTGCGTTTTTAGAAGTAACTTATCTTTCATTGTTTTATGCGTAACTTGATGAAAAACAAATGAAGAACAAGTGAAAATAAGGTGCAATAACGCTGTACTTGCATCTCCATACAAACTTAGTACAGTCTTGATCCTGAGCATCTAGAAATATTAGCTAATCATTTGAATTTGTATTTTTTTACCTATATTTCAGAAAAAATGGAAAGAATGTTTAAGTATAAAAAGTCAGTTTAAAAAGAGGTTCGAAACAACAGGTCAGATTATCAAAGTATCAATATAATACTATTCACTTACAGGCCAAAGAAAGAAAGGATGACATTACCTTACTATGTGAATGTATTAGAGATAAAAAAAGATTGCTATCCTTCAAATATTCAAATATCGGAATAAAGAGTCATAGTTAAAATTAAGTCTCTTATTGATCACAAAATTCAAAGCCTTTTCAAAGATCCGCACTTATGCCTTCCGATTTCAGCGAATAGATTAAAGATCACTTATTTGGACTTTGAAATTAAATATGGTATCGATGGCAGCGGCCCTCATTGGTCGCTGTTAGCGCGCCATTCAAACAGGGCATTAACAATTATTAAAATTAAAATAGATAATAATTATAAATTGCACAAAGATATAAGAAATTACGTAAATTATGATGTACGGTGAGAAAAAAAATAATAATGCATATACTTTGTAATTAATAGTTTAATTTTCCAGTTCCAAAGATTAACTTGTATTTCATCAACCAATTTTAAAATAAAAATATTTCTAACATTTAATATAATATGTATTAATATTTGAATAATTTCATGTAAAAATTTCCATTGTAAAAAGCCAAAATAATAGATAAATACCTGAAAATAACGTTTTCAGCTCAGAACAGTTCTCTTTATTTCAGAGACGTCACATAATGACGCTCATAATGAGAAAAAAGGAACAAAAATCATCATTGCTGATAATAAAAAATAAGCCAGTGTCCACTAGTACTGAAAAAAATCAAGCTATTCGTACCGAAATTTCGGTATAGACACGGCCTAAAATAAAGTGCAAAATTGGGAGCATCTTGAGGAATTAAAAAAAAAATCACAATGTCTAAAGTAAAGAAAATTATAATCTAATATCACAATGTCTAAATTTATAAGTTAATTTAATTTAAATTTAAATAATAATTAAAGTTAATTTATAAGTCTTAAAGTTTAAGTTAATCTTTATAGGTTATAAAAGCTTAAGTTTCATAGGCAAATGTATTAAATGTTTTAATTCTGATATTTTATATTGCGTATATATATATACACCCATTTTAATCTCTAATCCCAAATATCTTCTAAAATACGTTTTCTACGAAGAAATGATTCGGACAAAGGTTGACCAGGACCGAGGGGGACATTTTACTGTACCATCTATTTTGACCTTGAGGTCAATTTTCAAGTTCAAATGGAGGTAAGACCCTTTTCTTAAATGAGGACCCCTATTTTTGACTGCGGATTTGAAAAGAGCGGGAAATTTTATGTCAAAAATGACCTGTGGAAAAATGGTTTTTGTTCTAACTACGCATACAGCGCTTAAAGTTCTGTCTGGAATTTTATTTCTTTTTTTACATTTAATTTCTGTTACAACGGAAAATACGCGTTCTGAACCTGCATTGGAATTCAGAAGACTGAGAACGCATTGCATCAACTCGCGTCGGTGTGGAAAATCGAATTCTACATCTGGGGTTATGCAATCTGTAATTTCGAATCAGAATTCATCTATTTCAAGTTTGAGAAAATCTGCCTTCAGTTCATCAGTAAAAGCAAAGGGCACATACGCCCAATCAGAAGCTAAAGCCTCATCATCAAATTCACCAAAATGTACAGCAACATCGAAAAGATTTGGAATCTCATTTCTCGATTTCGAATTCAACGCAGTTTTAGGGCGTAGAAAATTTAACTTTGAAAGTAACGGATACTTTAAAGGAAGTTTTTCTTACATTTCTGTGCATGCAGTAATACAGAATTGTAAACAATCTTCTCGAATATCTTTTACCTCATCACGTGTCACGTTCTGTAGCAACTTGTCGCATTCAAATCCCAAATTTAATTAATCTAATTCGACTAGATTTCTCGCATCCACCCGATCTATAAACGCGACCGGATTAACAAAAACTTCGGGTTTTAAATACACAAAAGGAAGTTTGGGTAATCGGCTCTCCCAGTACGTGGAAAGGCTGTGCCAAACCCTGGTAGAGCGGCTTGCTTTCAACTTCGTACGGTCGTTGTTCTCTCGTTATGGGCGAGATTTCGTCCCACAATGGTGAAGCCGTTGCACGGACGTACTGAGCAAGCTGCGTGCTCACGCTACGGGACAGCGTGTTTAAGGCACGTTTAAGACTTCCGTTCACCAGAATGTAATGCAGCATTTGCACCATACACACGGTGACGCTGCTCCACTATTGCTAGTGCAGCTGCTTACCCAAACTTCTTTCCGTGTAGTTACTTCTATTCGCGAGAAAAACTTCTCGCTGCGTTCTGATAATGTGTGAATTAACACTTTACCTGTTTGGAACTGTGCTTTAAAAACATTAAAGTAATTTAGTACAAGCTTTAAAAAAAGAAAATAAGCTTTCCCGGAGTCATTTTCCATAAGCTCCAATAGCTTCTCAGCAGTGGACTGTTTCGCATTATTCAATATTTCTTGATCATTACCAACCGTAACATTTTTAGCTCTAATGTCTGTATTAAAAACTTCCGAAATTAGAAATTGTTTTAGTGCATCCCAGTTTTCTAAGTCTAACGACGCACTCGTAGTGCGAAAGCTATCGAGTATCATCTGACTTTAAAATTTGAAGTATTTTACCATCATTAAAAAAACATTGAAATTCATTCAACTGAGCACGACGTTTTGGACTTCCATTAACATAATTGACAATCCCCTTGATAAATTCCTTGCAAAAATTAGCCAACTTTTCACAGTTTTTACTCGTAACCAGCGCGGACGAGTGGCAAACGCAATTCAACAAAACTAAATTCAACACACAGCTTTTAAATGCGTGTAGAAAGAATTTTTACAACCAGCCACGATCGGCGCGTTGTCACATGCAAGACTGACAATATTTTGCATTGGAATATCATTTTCTAAAAAGTAATATTTAAAAGTCTCATACAGCTTTCTGGCACAACAATCTTTAGCGTCAACATCAATCAAGGTTAATAACCGATTAACAACTTTCGTTTTCAATGGAGAATGATACTGTACCATTACACACATTTGTTTTTTATTTGTAATGTCAGTATATTCGTCAGTTGAACCTGAAAATGTAGTTGATCGTAGAATTTCTAGTGTTTTCTCAGTCTCACATTGTGCCAATACGTTTTTAATAATTTGAGTGCACTTAGTTGAGTGAAGAACAAGATCTTTTGCCACAACTGAGTCAGAGAATATTTCTTTTAAGCAAGAAACTAATTCATCAACAAATTCGATAGCAACGTTATCTACAGCAATTAAGTGAGCTAATTTTATTTCCGCACATTTGATTTTTTCAGGGTAACTTTGACCGGGAGGTGGTAAATCATTGACATTTTCATCTGCTTGGAGAAGGTTTGCTTTATGGATATCTGTACATGCACGATGACGTATGTTGGTTGAATGAGCTCTAAACTTAGTATAGGGACAAATGGCAAATTTTGATTTTGAAACACTTCTTTCATGTGGTATCAACCATTCACGAAATTCTGGCATATCACACCAAGCTTTACGAAAGGCTCTTACCCTTCTAACCGGAATTTTCTTTCTACGTTTTACGGACGGTCTTTGATAACTTGAAGAGTGATTTGAATGCCACACAGAAACTTCATCACTAGAAACCATTATTATAATTGAATTAATCACTTCTCACCTTAAATTCTGCAAAAGTCTCTTTTACCTGTTGAAAAACTCTCTGAAATTCTTTAAACATACACTTTTTAAGCGCCACTGCTCTTTCCACGATCTACGTGGGTTTACAAAAACATTTGAAAGAGGAAAAGTCAGCTGACTCAAATAATCGATTATTATCGAAATCGACTTTCAAGGACGGTGTCTACATATATTTTTTACCTATATGTAAAAAAGATTGTAATATTGTCAAATAAGTGATAAAAATATACTTAAGATACAATTTGCGTATTCAAATAAGAACTACAACAGATTCATATTCATAAATGCATTTATAGGTTATATCAACATATTAAAGTTAAATATACATAGAAAATTTCAAAAATATCATGAATAGGTATTTTTAAATCGATAAAGATTTTTCTTCTTCAAAAACACTTGTTGATGAATTTTAAATTCACCTTTTAAATTCGTAGAAAACATTCTATTATTTACAAAATATATGCATTATTATTTTTGTCTAACATTACATCACAGAATACGTAATTTCTGATCATTTCTATTCTTGGATCTCGCGTTTCGAAGAAAGAGTACCGTTTCTTTGTCACTCTTCCTACTTATTACAATATTTGTAACCTTGAAAAGGGTGCTGTATGAGCATCGAAACGTAGGTTTTTTTAGTATATATGTTCTATTATTGTAATTGCATAGTAATAAAAATAAAGAAAGGCGAAAGAAATAAAAAATATGAAA
>JAUELO010000332.1:4840079-4850873 GCA_032357855.1 Amphibolips quercusostensackenii
TGACCGCGGGGCCGAGCGAGCGCTGAGCTGACAGTAGGCCGGCGACGTCACAGTGGGCCGGTTGAGCCTTCCTTCGTTCGATTCCGGCAGGCTCTCTATTCATTTTACATGTAGCAAGGTAAATATCAGCGACAACACTGAAAAGTGTTTTTTTCGTTTTGCCAACAGTGTCAGTGCGTGTGACATGTTCCTCGTGCTTTCAACGACAGTGATGATTATTTCTCGATTTCAAATATTTTTAATCGAAGTTTGTGAGTTCCTTCGACGACTTTCGTCATCAAAGTTGTCCTCAAAGTTCCTCAACGTTACCAAAGTTCTCCGCAAGAGAATGCCTAGAAAATAGGGTAAAAATGAAAGAAAATCCTTGACTTGTGGAATACGTCATCAACTTCCGCAAACGAAATTAATTTCTCTGCAAATTATTGTCTCGACACCTACCCACGTCGCGATGAGCTGCTGATGACTTCCTGCTGGAAAATCGTCGAAAGTCATCCATCACTGTAAAACTGACTCGGGAAAAAATAAGAGAAATAGAAAATTTGAAAATGAAGATTGGTGAAGATTTTTGGGAAATCGTCAGGACGTTTTGACCGACTTTGGGAGGCTGTCGGTGCAATGTGATTTTCTGGTTCTCTCGCGAGGCCGTCGTCGTCGATAATAATTTTTGAGAGCGCGCCGTCGCGCCAACGCAATGAGGTGCGTCGAGCACCTTGACACGTGAAAAATCACTGAGGGACGAGGTTCGCGAATAACGAGTTTTCGAGAGATTTTGTATTTCGAAAAACAATTTTCGCGCCCTCGTGCGACCTTGCACTTTCTGGCACGCACGAGTTCTCGTCCGCGACAAACACGCGCGAATAGTGACGTACACCCGTTCACCGGTAGCTTTTTCTGCTGTATTGCACATGGAAAATGAGCCTGGCGAATGACAGATACTGCAGCATGCGTGACACCCTACGGTCCCCGACAAAATTGTATTAATGAAAACAAACATCAAGGCTAGGCAGCATGCCTCTTTCAATGTCACAGACGTGTAGAGCAATCCAGTATGTATGCACACTTTTTATCACAAATCTTTAATGATGCCACAGGGACTAGTTTGGGAAGCATTTTGAACGGCAAGAATCAAGAAATAATAATTAAATAGACAAAATTTATTTTTGGTATCAATAACAACAAAAGTAACAATCATTCTATCAGTAAATATAATACGATCAGAGTGACAAGAAGATTTAATTTGTATAAAGATACTCGAGTGTCGACAAATCATATGCTATTCGATGATTTTCTCAAGTTTTTATCTTATTTCTCGTAAGTGAATATCATTTCGAAAATAGTAAGAAAATTGACAAAATCGATAATCAATGATATAGGCGTTTTGGACAACTACCATTTCAAAAAAGCCCGTGGCTACGTGTACCGAAATCTCGGTACAAGTAGCCATATTTGGATTGTTTCGGTACGTGTATACACTTCCTTTAAAAAATATTCAAAATAAACTGAAAGGATCCTTAAAATTAGAAGATTTCACTTCAACATTATTTCTTAACAAGTTTTTTGTTCGATTAAATTAAATTTACGATTTTATGCCTACATATTCGCATCGTAAATTATTCGAAGAGTGCAATGTTCCAACTTAAATTACGCCTAAATTACTAACTTGCTGTATAATTAACAAAACCTACTTCGTTTACTTTTCAATAAGCAAATACTTCCATATCTTATATTGTCTATACATACAATTAAATGCAAAACCAAAATTAGAATGTGTAAATAAAAAAAAGGCTAAAATGAATAAAAATTCTGAAATATTAAACAATAATATAAAAGAAGCTAAAATTGTAAGCTTTCCCACGTGGTGGTATAAATTGTTCCTGAGTGAGGCCCGATTGACTTAAATTTTTAGGATTCAATTTTAGCCCAGAGGAGTATGTAATGCCGATCTTAGAACCAAAAGGTTCCATTTTATTCTTTCTACATACAAATTGAAGTTATTAAAAATCTCAGTGTATCTTCTTAAATTAAATATTTTTTGTATTTGTGTGCAATATTTATAGAAATGAGGCGCAGGCGGAAAAATTACATACAGTTTATACATAATTGAAAAAGTTATATATAATCTTCATTTGCTTTATACAGAAAATGCATAAAAGAAATGCAAATTATATATAATATTTCCCACTTTTATAATTTTTCATCATGGAAAATTGTTCATTTCTAAATGCTTCCGTTATTTTCATTTTAAGCGTTTTCTATTTAAACTATTGCCTTTTGAGTGTTTGGATTTCAAATTAAAAACAATATTACACATGATTCTGATTCGAAAATAGTGCAATTTTAAATGTTAAAATCTGCAATTATTAATTTCTGAACTCCTTCATGTTTTAAATTGATAACTTTGCAAAGCTTTGAATTCAAATAGTTACAAATATGCCAAGTTTCAAATGCTTCAATTAAAGCGTGCACAAATGTTAGGAAAATATAAGATAATTTGATTACTTTTCCTTTCTGCTTACAACTTTTGACTTAAAAATGTCAACATTATTTTTCAAACAAAAATATTCTAGAAGAAAAATGAAATCTGACAAACCCTTAAAAAATAATTAAAATAGGCCTCTTAAACCCATCATTTTTTCCGTATTATAAACTATCGGATTGTTTTAAGACACTTTTTATTTAAAAAGCCCGCTATCATTTTTGGCGATAAAAGTCAGGTTTGAAAACTTAAATTTTTCTAAGATCTTATCCACAGTTATAAAATAATGTTGATAATTAACAAATTAAGAGAAGTTATTCGTAATCTTTTTTTATATTAAAATAGCAACTTTTTACATTAATTTATGTAAGATATTATGTTCCAAGATGAGAAAAAAAGAAAATTTTCCCGCCTTTTTTAAAGCACGTCAAGATATTCGAAATTCCATGCTAATCATTTTTCATAATTCAATCTAATTCTTATATTCAAAATTGAGTAAGTTTTGATACAAATCCGAACAATCAATTTTTAACTAATATTTTACCATAATTTACAATACGTATAATACAGAAACTTGACCGTTGGTTGCTTGAGATAACTTAATTGAAACTATATTCAATTTGTAGTATTCAAATAAAAAATTAATAGTATAAATATATATATATATATATATGTATAACATAATAAATTAATGAAAAAATAGTTTCACTGACGATGAAACTGCAGAACTTTATGATAGAATTTTACGCACGCATGTTACGGTAGTACGTGCCTGGATAGGCGCAGTAGATAAGGTGATACGAAAGCATTGTAAGTTGAATGCAGTACTGCGGTTCCACTCAGAATTCAAGCCAGTTCAAGATCCGATTCCAACTTCTCAACTTAAAACTAAAGTGGTGCATAAAAATCTTGTCTCTATTAAAGATCCTTTAAATTTTAGGTATGATATAAAGTAAACCACCAACATCTATTAATTTCAATTCCAATTTTTAAGTTCTTTATCATTTCTATTTCAATTTCATAGCCACCATTCCAAATTTTAATCAGTAAGATATGTACCACTGATTCAAGTCACTAAGGATTTCCACTAATAATTAACTGAAAAACTACTGAACAATCAGTCAAGTTTACTGTATAATAATAATCAATAAATTTACTAATTAATCAGTGAAAAAATCTAACTAATTTGACACAGTAACGTACTTTTCATTGATACAAGTTTAAAGAGAATTTTATTTAACAATGGCCTTAAATGTGTAACCTATGAGACCGAATAAGTCACAAGATACTATCAAGCAAACTCGTTGGTCAGATCAGTTTCCTGAGTGCTTCTTTAGTGCGAGTAACAAACTATAAAAACAGAGATTAGTGCCGATTTTATTACTTCGGAAGTCGATCCAGTTACCTTTCAGCAATTCTAACAAGTAATTCTACTCTATCAAATAAAACGTTTAGGTTTCTTTACTCTCGAATTTTCAGTACTGCTTATTTTATTTACCATGTATGTTCCGCTTATTTTTTCGTTAATTAAATTTTTAATTATTTTTTTGAAAAATTTGATGAAATCCAAAAAAAAATTGTCTATTGCGGAAGAAAGTCATTTATCTTGAGTTCTGATGATTATCAAACGTGAATTAAATTAACAGATTGAAGATGTGTTATAGCAAGTCCCGGAATCAGGTAATCAGGTGATAAAATCGAGTACTCACTTCTTTGATAAAGCGACCACCAGTGAAGTAAATGAAGAATTTCTTTCAATTATAATTGATATCTTTTTTTAACTAAAACTATATCATTTTTTATTTTAAATGATTTGAGTTTTTAAATTTTCATTTTGGAAGATCATCAAATTTGATAGTATTCAGTTCTGAAAGCCTAACTGTCTCTAAGCTCTGTCATTTATCGTTAAAAGTAATTTTTTGTCACAGTTTCTCAATTTTTGCTCTTCCTTTTCTTATTTGATAAGTTTTTGCAATCACAAATAATTTAAAAATTAAACATTTTCAATTTATGACTGAGCATTAATGAATTCGACTGAAAGAGTTTATAATATTACTGAATAATTTTGTGTTGCAATATACAAAATTGCTTGGTTTCAACTTATTTGTGGTTTTAATTTTTTAATGAAAAAATATCAAAATCTATTTTAAATTCATAGATTCAATTACACGAACATTTTGTTTGTCCCAAAATAATTTTGGATCTTTCAAGAAACCTTTCGTTAAATCAAATAGATCTCGGTTCTGGTTAAGTGAATCAAATTTGTGTTGGTTAAAAAAAAAAGTTTGTTGAAAGAACCAAAATTTTCTTGGGACAGTGAAAGAATACCGTTTGCTTGTAAATTTCAAAATTTTTATTTTTGCTTAATCGTTTAAAATTTTAGAGTTTTTTATTGGAATCATTGATAGTTAAACAGGGTTTAATTTATAGCGTTTGTAAGTAAATAATTTTTGATGAAATGCTTCAAAATTCTAAGACTGTATTTCCAATTGAAAGCCTTTATATAGGTAAATAATTTTAAATGGAAAATTATCCAAACATTTTGAACTGCAGAATATAAAATGTACAGCAATTGATAGAATAATAACACCATCAGCGGCCTACCATTTAGTACTGGACCTTTACCTCTAATTCTCGACTGACAATATTAATTTATAAAATAAATCTTAAACTTATCTCTTACATAAAGCTTTCTGACATATTTTATAAGCTTAAATTATTAATGTTGCATTCGAAATTGTGGTTAATAGTCAAATGTGGCTAACTTCTCATGATTTTGTACTTATACTATTCAGTACACATTTACTTATTTCCGTAGCGTTTGCAATAAATCTTGTATAGATTAATGAAAAGATGTAGAATGTCCAAAATGCAGATAAGGTTTCTAACCTTAAGTGGCTTACTGCTGTTGTCTTCACGCTACACAACCGATTACAAATTAAGACAGTTAAAAATCGATTAGCTTGGGATTAAAACTTTGGAAAGTAGACAATTTTCAATTAAAAGATTTAAAGCTATTTCATTTTGAATGTATATCCTTCAAAATTGAACAATTTTCAGTTAAAAGACGTAATAGTAAATAACTTTACATTTAAAACTTTTTAAATTGAGGAATTTAATTACTAGCCTTTCCAATCAAATAACCTGCAATTTAGATAAATTAAGGTTTTAAAAAGGTTTACTTTTAGAGCATGAATATTTTTTCAGTGGCATTTTTTTTTATTCTGAAAATTTTGAATATATATATATGTGTTTAAAGTTTTAGGAATACTGCTTTAATTCTGAATCTTTGATTTTTAACTGTAAATGATTAAAATGTAAAATTGTTTTACTTTGTTTGAAACATTTTTAATTTTTAAGTTTTAAAAGATACTACAAAAATCGACTTTTCCTTTACTACCTTGGAAAATTGATCAATTAACAAACTGACTAACACTTTTCAATTATTCTATTGATATTTCACTCTCTAATTATAAAAATCACCATTTTTTCCTAGACTGAGTAATTTTTACCGGCATATTTACGTATAGCGCGCACCATGTAATTTCGAAGCTCACGTATGAAAGCGCGCCTCGATGCATGCGGCTTTCCGCTTTGTGTATTTCGTTATATTCGAATCAAATATCACAACAGATTTGGGGCCACGAGTGTTTTTCCAACAAATTGCCACTCATTCATCGAACTACGCACACATTTTCCATCAAGCCTGTAATTACCATTGACAGCTACTGCGATTTTGGTAGTAAAGGATTTATTTTCACATCAAGCGCAATCCAAAAGAAAGCTCCAATCTTCTTTAAAAGATCGTATAACTTTTAATCGTCTGATGGTTTGTAACTTATGTCGAAATTAGCTTAACCAAACGTATAAAAGTCAAATGTCACTCGTTTAAAACTATTTATGGGTACTTAAGTCTCTAATTCGAAAAGAACCTCTTCCGATGATTTCATAACATCACCTGCTCGTCTACTGCGTGAATATAACGTTTCTTACTTATGATATGATTATCGCTAGTGTTAAAAAGTTTTAATTATTACTTTTGATATATTATTAATCCACAATCATTTTTAAATGTCATTTCAATGAAGTTAAAAAAATAAACTACATTTTTGTAAAATTGAATACATAAGATAATAGCAATATTCTTTTTATTTTCGCACATTATCATTTTTTATTTGCATTAACAATTATTAGTTTATGTTTAAAAAGTGAAAATATGTTTGCAAGCATGATATGTAGCTGTGACTCTACTTCATAACTATTTTTTCAAGATTCGATAATGCAGGGGGCAGAATTTCGCAAGAACGATATGCCTCGATCATTTCGGCAATGTTCTTCTTGGTTTCTTTTGTCTACCGACATTAGTGGTTAATTCAGACACCGTCAGTCATGATAAGTGATAAAAAAATTAGGGGCTTCTTAAAAACAAATAATTTAATAATTACTCTTCATTTCTTTATTTTTTATTTATTATTTCAATATTAATTATATTACCAAATAAAATACATTATAATCAAATGTCTGCAAGCTGCAGTTATGCAAAGAAACAATATACTCGATAAAAGATTTTATTTGTGCCAAAATATTTTGGCAAATGTTCAAACTCACTGCAGGAAATATGTCTGAAGAAATTTAATAAAAAATATTTTTTACTAACAAATTTCGGAGAAACACATAATGAATTATCACCTTTACATGGTAAGATCTATCTTTAATTACATATTCTTTTATATTTTTAAATATTTTTAGATAAGGAAAGGACAATAGAATTTTTAAAAGAAATTGGCAACTTTACATTTTTATTGGTATTTCAAATAGAAATCAGTAAGAATATCATATTCATTTCATGAGAATTTAAATATTTGCATTTTTGGCCCTCTAAATTAGAATGCATTTACAGAAATTCGAAGGGGAATAACAAAGAGATTGGGAATTACTTTTTTCGGAAATGGGAGATATTCAGACAATAATGAGTTGAAATTGCACGAACTTTAAATATCTGAAGCTGAATCTCCGTTCCAAATACACGACTCTGGTGTGAGAAGATAGCCAATTAGAATCATGTATGCAGGACTTTAGTTTTACTAAAACTTAAGGAATAATGGTGGAATTTCCTAATTACAAAATCAAGGTGTAAAAAAAGATATAGGTAGTTTAAGGAAAGATTTATTCCGATAATTGTCAAATATTTGTATAATCTTAAAACTCAAAAAGTTTAACGCTTCTAAGTATATACTAACATTCTATTGCAAGGTATGAGTTTTAAGTCATGCTAGCAGCTCAACGAAATGTTGAATAATAGTTTGTTGTTTTTGGCTATTACAGATAAAACTTTAAAGAAAATTTTGTTTTGAAATCCGTAAATAATTATTTTTCATTTAAAAGCCTTATTATTCAACGATGTAGAAGCCCCAATTCCTGTGTTGTTAAGGTAGTTTTCGTGCCAAAAATCAGGCCTCTAAAAGAAAAAAGTCTGCCTTATTTCTTAAAAGAATGAGTTATTTTTCTAGGAAAACATTCCCTACAACTCTGCAGTTTCCAATTTTACAAATAAGTAAATAATCTTAAAATATAGTTATTTGTTGAAAAACTGTTTACTTAAGAAAATTGTTTTAATTACTTCATTCGTAGAAAAATTTAATTTTAAAATTGGAAACAGTAGGGTTGTAGAGAATGTTTCTCCAGAAAAAATAAGCTACCATCAAATAAAATTTAACCATTTTTCGAAAATTCGTAAGGATCGATAATAAGAAAAAATTTAATTGCAGTAATCATGGTAAAGATACATTTTTTTGTAAGTCTTAAAATTGCTAGACCCATTTGTTTTCCAAATTTGCTAATACTATTTTAATAACGAAACGCAAAAATAATGTTCAATTTATTTTAAAAAGTTGTTTTTTATTAGTCTTTCCGTGAAATGGGGGTCTCAAAAATTCCAAACATTTTTGCGCAAGAAAAGAAGAATTTATTTATTAAGGTTGACCAAAATAAAAATTCTATTTTAATAAAAATATTCACATTACTGAATAATTAATTAAAGTTAAAATTAAAAACAGTGTAGACTTTTATATTGACATAAGGCAGTCCTTTAGCATAGTCTGCATGACTTTTGTTAACCTCGCACCTATTCCACACATCTTTAAAATCAAAGCGGACTGAATATTTTATCAGCCAAAAATATTTAAAAACAGCCAAAAGTCACCCAGACTAGGCTAAACGATTGCTGCGTGCAATATATGAATGTAACAGTTTTCACGTTTATTGTTTAGATTTTTAATTATTTTTATCTTGGACAATCTGAATAAATACATACTTTTTTCTTGCCTGAAAATGTTTTAAATTCTTAAAAACACCATTTTTCGGGAAAAAATTTTTCTTTGATAGATTTAGGATTATTTTTGTATTTTAATTTTAAAATAGTCCTATAGAATGTTGGGTAAACGAAAAATAAATAAAATCGGATATTGAATTACATTTTATTGGGCTCAAATAAGATAAAACTGGCAAAAAAAAAAGAAAAAATCGATTTGTCTCACAAATGTCTCGCGATGTTTTCATTTCTGGTCTATAAAATAGTACAACTATTTTATAGACCAAAAAGAAAAACAAAATTAGTTGTGCCAGCACCTTTGTTTTGCGCTTAATCGAGGCTAGCCGTAATCGGTTACGAATTTGATTGTTTAATTAAAATTTAAAAATTTTGAAAATTTCGGTTCCGAAATTCGCAATTTTTCGGCAAAACCACCTTCGGAAAGTAATCGCAAGTCGCGAAGTGGATCGTTGGAAATTACGCGGGAAATTTTTGAAAGGATCGCTTTTATCCAAAATGCGAGTGCGTCTTCTCTATGTGGGCAACGCAAAGTTAACGGCGATTGCAGCGTCGGAGCCAAAAATATCTCACTTGCTTTTGACCAAGTTGTGGCGACGGGAGTCAAGTGGGTGATCGGTGAGAGAAGGACGATACGGTAAGCGAAAAATTGTAGTCAAACACTCCTGGTCGAAAATAAATATTTTTTTTTTATCTTCGGACTAGGAGTGAAATATTTCGCAAACCGGGTGGTCGACCGCGAAAAACTGTATACTTGACACTTGCCCTACTAGCAGCCGCGGTCGACCGTGAAAAGCAATCGGTCCCGGATGGCCCACGGTTCTGTTAACACGGCCCTGCCTACTCAGTTTGATGTTTCGCGAAGGCCGCGAAACTCTCTCTTCCTTTTGCTCACCTCCTCTGTCTCACTTCCTCACTCTTTTTCACTCCCCCGATCTATACGCATACGCACGAATTACTATACTCGTATGTTCGATTGACCTTATCAGATGCAAATTTAATTTTCCTACCACGAAACGTTTTGATGCAAAAAAATCAGTGTTACCAGTTATCAGTTTTTATCAATGATAAAAAGTTAATTACAGTGTTAATCATTGGAGTTAGAAAAAGCTACAATCTATTTTCAAAAAATTAAATAAGTCGAAATTTTCAGTTAATTTTAAGTCTGAAATGTCCTAAATTTAACTTCAGGCTTTCAAGATTGACTAATATTAAATTTAATGTCATAAAAATTAAACAATTCGAAATGAGGCATTCAAAACTAAATAATTTTTTATTTGGTAATATTTCGAAGTAAAGGTAAAGGTGAAAAAAATCAAAACAAGTTTCAGAATACTTACCATTCACTTTTCCAAGGTATTAAATGAACAAACAATGAATATTCCAATAGCAGTTTTTCGTATAATGTTTCCTGGGCACATAAATATATTCTAAAAGTAGTAGAATAAAATTCATCATGTAGTGAAATGATCAATCTGCTAGGAAAACATATCCGTACACAAATAATTCTCGCATCAACATTCATGTTTCGCTACACCTACGGGTTCATAAATTACAAAAACTTACTCTTTCTATTGGCTTGTAAAGACGATAGTTATAGCTGTCCTTTTGTGGCTATATTTGTAGCCTGTTTAAGAGATTTTCAGGAACAAAAAATAACATTTTTCAGTTCATTAATATGCCAGAGAAGTGTCTGCTGGGAAAAAAGGCATTGAGCGAAAATGATGTGTAACTAAATGAATATAATATATACTTTTGGAAAGTTGTAAATCGCGATATTATTCAGGCTTGGAAATAGAGAGGTCATAAATTAAGATTACAGCCAAGTCATAAATTTATAACTGTCAGTATTACGAGTGCATCGAAAACTAAACACTAAAAGTACTTAAATTTACCAAAATAACAAATATTCTCCAGGTCGGAACCATTTTCTTGAATTTATTACCATTTGTTATAGGAAAGCAACTTTTGTTTCTCAGAGAAAAACACT
>JAUELO010000332.1:4865156-4878281 GCA_032357855.1 Amphibolips quercusostensackenii
CGGTTAACTTCTCGACGACTTCGCGTTAAATTACAAAGCCACGTGTGTATTCCCTTTTCTCTTCTTTTCTGCCCTTTCGCCTAAGAAGCGTTCGTTAATTATGTAAGACTTCAAATATTCAGAAAAATAAATCCAAACCAATCTGGAAGTTGAAAGGGGGAGTCATATTTCCTAATTTTGAACTAACAATACGCTTAGAAAAAAATAGTGATCAAAGTGCCTAGTCTAGACCGCTTTGTTTGTCATCTTTTTTCTGTTTGAATTTTAATACCCCTCAAAATTTGCACACCCTTACTAAATTTTCACTTGAAAACATTTTTCCGATTGGACAATATCTTCTGTTCGTTCTTTGGATTTTGAAATTTACATTTTTGAAAATTACAAAATGTTTCCTATTAGTTCAAAAATACTGTCGATTTTTTTATATGTATGATTATTAATAGTAAACAGTAATATAAATTTAGAAATCCAAAATTTTTTGCTCCGTTTATAGTTGCTTGATAATGTGCGAAAAAACATGTTTTTTATTGAGTTAAATGCACACTTTTTTGAAAAAAGGTAAATATGTTGAACCTCAAATTTCTTCAGCTTAAACCAAAGAAACATGCAATTTTTTTCATGTAAAAATTTTTTTTCGTGGTTTTGAAAACGCTCTAAAATCCCAAAGTTTCTCATTCAAGGAAAAAAATTCTCCTCTAATAAATCAGAATAATAATACCTTTCTTTGATTCAAGCTGAGAAAATTTCAGGCTGAACATATTAAATTTTTTCCAAATTATCTTAGTGTTCATTATAGTAATAACCTCCTAGTGGGCACAAGTTTTAAGAACGTAATCGGAACGTCCTAAAAACGTTCCTTGGACGTGCAAGTCAAAAGGCGTTATTTAAGCGTTTCAAAAACTGTCCTAAGTCAGACTAAGTAATGTTCTATAAACGTTGCATGTTCCAAATACGTTTTTAAAACGTCCTTGGAACATTGTATGTTTTTGGAACGTTATTTAGACTGACTTAGGACGTTTTTGAAACATTCTAATGACGTTCTTTAACGTTTTTTTTTGTGAATTTTAAAACCAATAGGAAACATTTTTGTTATATTTTGAAAATTTGAATTTTCGAATCCACAGAAGATGTTGTCTGATCAAAAAGTTTTTACAAGTGAAAATTTGGTACGGGTGTGCAACTTTTGCGGGGTATTAACATTCATTAAGAAAAAAAGTTGGAAAACGAACCGGCCTGAACTGTCCACCCGATGGATAATTTTAATTCCGGGTCATTTTACGATCAATTTTTTATTTTTCCTTGGCAATTTAAAAGAGTTCAAAAGATGTAAATAATTTCGAAAGATTTTTAATGATTTAAAGAAATTTCTAAACATTCTAAAAGATTTAAAAGATTTCTGATGTAGGGCAGGGAATTTTTTTAAAGGATTATATTCCTAAGGTGTAACAGAGAATTTTGTAAAAAAATTGTTATTCTGACTTCGATCAAGGACTTTTTTAAATTCCCTTCTCCTAAATCAGAATTAAAATTATTTTCCAAATTCCCGTTCCATGTTAAAAATTCTCTGATCTATGTCAAGTGATAATTCTTTACGAAATTTCCATATCCTGACGACTAAAAATATAATTCTTCACGGAAATCCCCTACCCCAAAGTGAAAATTATAATTCTTTAAGGAAATTCCCTGTTCCAAATCACAATTACATTTATTGGAAAAATTCCCTGTTCCAAGTTAGAATTGTGTTTCTTTACACAATTTTCTATAATAATAATTCAGAAATATCGAAACTCGCGTTTTCCAGAATTTGGAAGAGGGAAGTTATTATAACGAATTCTGACTTGGAACAGGGATTTTTTTATTTCCTGTTCCATGTCAAATTATAATTGATTACGGAAACTCCCTGACCTAAAGTAAAAATTATAATTTCTAACGAAAATTGTTATTCTAAAGTGAACCTAAAATGAAAAATTATAATTTTTCATGGAAATTCACAGTCCTATCAGAATGATACTTTTGTCAGAAATTTCCATGTCGCAAGCCAAAAAATTCATATTCTTTACGGAAATTACCTGTGTTAGAGTCAAAATAATAATTCTTTTTGAAATTTCTTTTTCCAAACTAAAATTCTGATTCTTTACTAAAATTTCCTGCCCAAAGAAAAAATTATAATTCTGCTAACTTAGAATTATGAATCTTTTAAAAAATTGCCAGCCTCAAAGTAGAATCATAATTCTTTTAGGAAATCCCCTATTCCAAGTGAGAATTATGATTCTTCAACAAATTACCAGTTCTATAAAGGATCCACTTTTAAAGGAAGACTGTTGATTCAATTAACATTTTTGTTCTCAGTATGTATGTCGATTTCTTCGCGTAGTTAAATAATAATTGTTTACTGTCTGTTAAAGTTGAACTTAATGTCTTGAACTTTGATAAAAGATTATAAATCCGACATTGACATAGGTACATACGGTAATGAGTTAGGTAATTGAATCGAACCGAGATCTATAAAGTTAGACGAACTGACCGACATGACGCTCTAAGAGTTAATTGGAATAGGTCAGGATTCCCTTCATTTGTTTTATGTTTGAAATAGAATCTTAAGAAATATTCGGAAGAAACTTTAAAACATATGTTACTATGTCGCCATAAGAAATCGCTGAAGAAACTAATTGTAGAAATTATGAAATTATTTGACTAAATTCTGATACCCTACAATAATACATAAATTGAGAAAACTTATATTTATAGATTATTATTAAGGATAAAAATAAATTAACATTTTTGAATGCAAAATATATGCTTTACTTACAATCACGGCAAATGTAGAGTAATAAAACCGGTCACTTTTAACAAGTGAATCTTAACTATACTCTAAGTAGACTCATAAACTTGTTCTATATAGTACTACTTAGGAATCTAGAAAAGTTTAAATAAAAAAACTTCAAATGAAAATTATTCAGTGAAAATATTGTCACATTTAAGATATATCAATAAAGTCGAGGATTTCAAATTTCACTGTACAGCAATTGGAGGATTGTGAGTTCAATTTTTTTATTTTTTTTTTTATTCAGATTTTATCCATTTAAAATTACAGAATTTTTTATACAAAGGTTCTTGTACTTCACTCTACACATTGTGTAAAAATGCTTAAAATAATTACACCTACACATTTTTTTATCTGAAACTTAAAAATAAACTTAGGTTACATAAAAATGTATAAGTTTATCTGGATTGAAGAAAATGAACAATCAAATTCTAAAATCAGATCTCGATATTGTAACAATTTTAAGTAGTCTTTTTACTGTGTAGTTAAATAATTTTTAAAAGAACAGATCACAGAAAATAACTGTTACTTTTATTACACCATGAAATACACCGTTCTTTGGCTCAAGATTAGATTTATCTTTTAAAATAAGACCAAATTTCTTAAAACATAACTTTTTTCAAAAAGTAAAATAATATCAAACTCATTAACGATTTCAATCTGATCTGGTTAAAACGAGGGCTGAAAAATCATATACAAATAAAAATTTGAATAAAGCATTGCTGGGGAATATTTTATATCTCTCTGTTTGTCAAGCAACCTTTTTAAATAATATGATTATCGTATAGCATACGACAAATCCGTAGGTACTTGAAATTTGCAAATATGTGCGGAGAAAACCTAATCAATCTACATTTTGAATACATTTTTAGTCTTCATCTTCTTCTCTAAGCAATACCAGGAATTGCAAATTTGTTAATTAGTGCAATCTTACTTAGCTATTTACAGAAAAACTAGGGATTCAATTTTGTTTCAAGCAATGTTATCAAAAACTCATTTTGAACTTCTATGTTTGCTCTCTTAATCGTTATAAAAACTGAAACACAATTGAATTGCTTTCAATATTCGTATTGATTAATATGAACAAATTATGGTTTAATTTTCTTTTTGTACATTTTGAAGCTATTTATTTGTTCAAAATGGAACTTTTTTTGCATATATGTGTACCTCTTCTAAATCAAATCATTTCAATTTAAAGCATTTAAGTTTGTTTACGCTTTCGAACTGCATTTGTACAAAATTGAACGCAAATGTTTCAAGTATGTAGAAAGCTCATAATTTATTAAATTCTAAGCTTCTCACGGTAATATGGCACCCCTCAAATATTCTGAAATAAAAATGAAAATAATCAGTCGGGTGCTTTTTGAAGAAAATCGTTGTTTGTATTTAATTACCATTTTCATAATATTATATCGTAAATATGGTTTAACATTTTTAAAATAGATTTTTTATTGAAGATGGTTGTCTGTCACCCTATGCAAATTATAATATAAAAATAAAAATAATCGAATGAACGTTTTCTGAAAAATTATTTTAAGTCTGTAATTAATATAAAATGACCAAATTTGAGTTAAACAAAATATTTAATTGTGGTATTCTAAAATTTTATTGTGACTCACAATTAAACGTTAGCATAATAATTGGAAGTAATATACTTTTTTAATATGCCCGTAAACAACCTATTCTATGTTGATATTTATATTCAATAAAATTTTTTTATACTTGGTCAAACATGGAGATCGTTAAATGTGCCGACGGCTCTTAGTAAGTGCTGTTGGTATTCTGGATTACTCGAGTGAACTTAAAATATGTGTGGGGTGACATACAACCACATTCAATAAAAAAATCTAATAAATAAATCTTAATCGTTATTCATTATAAAATCTTTTACAAATTTCCTAATTTCTTAATAATTAAATTCAAAGCAAATTACGCGCGGCGCTTCGCCCTGAGCTTGAGCGCCCCTAGAGCGCGCGGGAACGCTGTTGCGCTTCGCGCTCGTTTTCGCACCTGTAATACGTGCATTTTAACTGTATTTTTTTAAACCTTCTAAATATTGCAACTTAAATCGAAAAGTCTGATTTAAAAACCTAATGAACTGCAGTCATAAAGTGTAACTAAAATTGTTTTTTAATTTGGTTTTAAAGACGGTTCTGAAAGCACGTGCGGCTTTGACGATATTTTTGAAAAATAAAACAATGTAGAGAAAAATAGAACTAAATATAAGCAGTAGGTATGTTTTTATATATAATTATAATAAGAAAATAATTATTTTTAATTTGATAAACAGAGACCTTAAGCCATAGACTTTTCTTTCTTTCGCTCAAAGTTTCATTTCTAATCAGCTCTGCAAAAATTTGTAGAAAATTTGAATAATCTACTTTATTATTAATTATCTAGAACTTTTTGAATTTCTTAAAAATTTCGATTGGAATTTCCTAATCTATCACAAACATAATTTTTTCTATTTTTTTTTAGAGTTTTCAAATTGTTGCAAAACATATAACTTTTTTAATTTTCATTGAATTCGAAAATTCCATCAGGATAATTTACAAGTTCTTCTGTCATCTACTACAGAATTTTAAAAAAGTTTCTAAAACTCTTGAAAAAATTTTGTTTCAATTTTTGAAAATGCTCTAAGTTTTTTTGTTTTAGTCAGAAATATCTGGTTAACGAACTTGACCTGAATTTTGGGACCCTCGAAAAGAATGCATATCAGAGGCTGATTTGATTTGCCAAATCCTCCAAAAGTTAGCGTGGCTACAACTTTCGGGCAGCCAAACATACAGACATACACACATACAGACAGACAGAAGGACGACGAATAAATTTTATGACTTTTGGAATTTGAGAGAGCCGAAACGTGAATGAGAAAGCATTAGAACAATTATTATGCATATTAATAATTCTAATAATTGTAAAAATAATCATAAAAATCATGTCTGTTGACTTGTAAAATAATCATGGAATTGAAGTTTCCAAAGTTTATGTGAAACGAAGAAAAAAATCTGCTTCGCGCGCGACTTGCTTTACACTACGTGCTCGGCTTAGATAGAAAGAAGAAGTTTACTTGCAAATATTATAAAATTTTAAAACCTGTACGATAAAAGTAATTGCTAAATTTGTTTTTATTTTAGATTAAAAAGGAAGTTTATTCACCTAAGGCTCTATCAGCCTCAAGGAACACATATATTATTCATATATACACATATACACATATATTATTCTCATTACAATATCCACGCTTCGCGCTCGATTTTTCATATGTATTTATATAATTCTTTTATCAACTGTATGATAACAATAATTTATTGTATATTTTTGGGCACGACAAAATTTCTACACGGTTATGATAGATTTTGATACAATATAAACATTATTGAAATGATTTTCGTTTTTTCCTACTTTTTTTAGAGTCCAAAGAAAAACTGTTAATTCCTCAAGAAACAGTTTGGTTTAACTTACTGAAATTGCTACCAAAAAATCGAAACTTCTGATTTTAGTCAACCAGTGTTTGTTTTAATCATAGAAAACAATATTCAAAATCAAAGGAAGAACAATAAGTCATGTAAAAATTAATTTTTTGTTTGTAATGTTATGTTTTACGATTAAAACAAAAACTATGCATCCTATCAAAAAATGATTAGTAACAAATTTGTAGCTCTTTTTTGGATAAATAGCTTTTGTTTTTCAATTTTTTTCGCAGTTTATGTTGTTTGTCCAAAAATTAAAGTTTTTTATTTTTAATGTTATTTTTTAGAAATGAAACAAAAACTACGCATCCTATCAAAAAGTGATTGATAACAAACGTGTAGATTTTTTTTGGGCGCATAGTTTTTGTCTCATCATCTTTTTTTGTATCTCACATAGTTTGACCCTAAAGTGGAATTTTATTTTTATCATTATTTTTTGTGCGATCAAAAATTTGAGTTTTCGATTTTTCAGGAAAACTCAAAAAGATATTATAATAGTCTTTGAAAAAGCAACGTTTTTTTCTTGACTATTTTTCATATCGTGCGTTGTTTGTCTTATAATTTTAATTTTTTTTTTAATATTGAAAATGCTATAACTCTTATAATTTTCTTTTTACCGAAAAAAGTCGTAGGGATAACTTGTATGAATTTCCGAGTGCTGCAAATAAGCGTGCATATAATTTTCAAGTTTTGACAAAAATATTTTTAATAATTTTTAAAATGCTTTAACTTTTTGAATTTTTATACAAAATAGCTGGCTAACGAACTTGTCCTTTTCTTTCACGTCTTAAAAAAGTGTACCTAAGTTCAATCCAATCTGAACATTTTTTAAAAAGTTATCGTGCCTACAGACTAAAGACAGACAGACACCTTCGTAAAAATCGTTTTTTCTGACTCAGGGGGTCTTAAAACGTAGGGATTTGATGAAAACCGACTACAGCCAATTTTACATAAACCCAATACCTTCTCATTAGGATGAGCATGTAAAAACATCCTTACCTAAAATCTGAACAATGAATTTTGTAACGCTGGATGCCGAATATCTGTAAAAAAAAAAGTTTCATCCCCCAAGCTGCCGGAAAAAGTATTCATTTTCAAGTCTTAAATCTCAAAAATCAAAAAAAAACTCTAAAATTTGATCCAAGTTTCCTACATAAAATCCGAAGAAAGAATTTTCTAGATTTTAATGGTAAATAATTGCAAAAAAGTTTTATTCCCCTAGGAGAGGAAGCAGTCATTTTGAAAAGCTAAAAATATAAAATGGGTTGAAAACGAAAATCAAAGATTAGAACATTTATTGTTCAGATTGTAGGTCAGAAGCTTGAAAAAAATTTTAGAATTATTTTCCATTTTTCGATTTTAGGGTTTGAAAACAACTGTTTTTCCGATAGCTAGGGGGGTTAAACTTTGTTTTACAATTATTTACCAGTAAAATGCACAGAATTCGTTTTTTAGATTTTAGGTAGGCAAATTGGAACATATTTTATAATGTTTTTTTCTTCGATTTTTGAGATTTAGGGGTTGAAGACTTTTTTTGAAACCTTTAAAAAAACTTTGAAAACTTTTTTTGCAATTATTGACCATTTATTTCTGGAACCTAAAACCGATCGTAACACAAAAAAAGAATCTATTGTTTATAAGAATGATAATAACAATTACTGTTGCATACCTATTTATGCTAAATTGAAGAATTGTGTGTTTGCATATAATGTGTCTAATGATAGTTTTATGCAACACGTCTTCATTTTTTTTATTGCTCATATCTCGTAAAAAAATGGCCAACCGCAGCCTAAAAAAATAATATTTATGGAGGCATATGTAATTTATTCGGAAAACACTTCCTGAACGAGTGTTATATATTTTTTGGAATTAGCGGTATCCTGCATGTAAGCTTATTCGTACGCTTCTCGCTTATGTGTACATTCGAGTATCAATTAACAGGCGCTAGATCACAACACTCCCTCTCTCATCATCTGTCTCCCCCACTTCCCACACCACCGCGCACCCTCCCCCCTGAACACATCAGCACGACTCCCATTTATGCGTACACTTGAATGAACATGCATTAACTATTTATGTGAATACCTAATGTACATTGCGAGCTCTGTGCGTATTACACTGAAAAAAACTTATTTGAATCAAAAAAAATTTCTATGGCATTTAAATGATTGAGTTTTGTTTGAATCTAAGCAACGCAATCCTCAAGACATACAAATATTTACTTCATACTGTGAAATATTCGTTAAATGAAAGAGATTTGTTATTGACTGTAATATGTAAATAAGTAGTTGATATGATAGGTGAGTTCGGTACTGTAAAGAAGTCTGGTGTAAGTTCAAGAAGATAATTATTACGCACAAATAAATATTACTCGAACTGAGTAAATGTTTGTTTTGAACCAGATATAAATAAAATTTTTTTTAAGATGCGGCTTATTGTTTAAAATTAACACGTAACAGAGTTGCTAAAATATTAATTGATGTAAAGGACAGTTTAATAAACTAAACAAAATTCCTCTATCGTCTAAAAAATTTGAATTGTTAAAGTACAAAAGATCAAGCAGACCTATTTGTTGAAAAAAGTATTTAAAAGAATCATAATAACCATGAGTTATAATAATATATTTATTTCCATTTTCATGGAGTAGAAAAGATATTTCAAGCAAAGCAGCTGACTAATGCTTAGGAAGACCGATAAACACCAATCACCACATTTTTCAGATTATATCTATGGTGAAAATTGGTCGCTAACTTGAGGGCTAACTTAAAGACTATGGAATCAATTTCTTTTGTGAGGCCATAAACTCTGCGCAACTGGCGGCATGTGTTCTTAACTACTCGGTACAAATAAAGAATTTTACCAAAATATTTTTTCGAGAAAATGGTGTATGAAGTTATTTCATACACCCTTTTATGACATGTTCTATTAGAAAAACAGTATCAATTCCCTTATGTAAAAGAAATATCTCTTTCACTTAATTAATATTGCTTTTACTTATCTTAATATTTCTTTGAATCAAAGAAACCAAAATACTTGTTTCACGCATCGATGAATTACTTATTTCAAATAGAATATTTTTTAATTTAAAGGCTCAAAATCATTGAATTAAAGAAATATTTTTTTGAATGTGAAAACGAGATTCAAGGAAACTAGGTTCTTGGTTTTAAAGATATCGATTCCTTGAATAAATTATCTCACATTCTGAGGCCAAGAAATATTTATTTGTTTTAAAGAAACGGTGCTCAAAGAAATGATTTCTTTGAATAAATACACGAATCTGTTGCCTTTAAACAATATTCAGTACAATTAAGTAGCGGTATTTCTTTGCTTAATGAAATGGAATCAAAGAAATGCATTTCTTTGAAACCAAATATTATTTTTTTTAGTGTACGATATGTTACGTCAGCTTAACGTTAAGCCAGCGTAACCCCGGTTAAAAAAAAATCAGGGCATTAAAGTTGTTAATAGGGCATTAAATTAGCCGTAAGTGAGCCCTTGAATATGATATAAGCCGATTTACAATTTTTGCATAATTTGTATTAAGGATGGTTTTGGAGTGTTAGGGGCTGCTTTTGGAAAATATGTTTTTGTGGTATGGAAGAGCCTTAAATGAGCCCTTAATTATGTTACAGGTCAGAACTCGATTGACTGTTATTTTCACATGGGGTTACCGCAGGTTAACGTTAAGTCAGCGTACCCCTGTTTTTTTTCTTAGAATAGTGTAGCATAAAATTTGTCAATGAGGCATAAATTAGCCTTAAATGAGCCCTTAATTATAAAATAGGTTTTAACTCGATTCGAAAATGTGATCACGTCAGCTTAACATACTTCATTAAAAAAATTTGAATACTGATTTATTGAATGTTCGATATCATTTTTGCAAATGAATATTGATGTTCTAAACAGGCTTTGATATTCAACTTTTTCTTTCATTTGTTAGATAAATTTAGACTTTATCAACTTCGTCAAGAAAATAAACTTAAACGTTTCTAGGCATTGATGGAAACCTTTGCAATTTGTTGAGCTTTCACTAAAATATCGAGAATAGATGAGTGAAGCCATTGTACGATCTCGTCGTTTTCGATGATAATTTTTTTTTATTCACTAGTTTATATGCCAATATAAATGAATTGTAATGATGAAATTGGCCGCAATTTATTCTCAGGACAAAATGATAAAACTCTTCACAGAAAATTCTGGGGTGCTACTTTAATCTTGAAGTTGGATCAAAGCGATTTGCAGCAGAGTAATACGCATTTAATTAAAATGATCCAAATTTAATATAAAAATTACTTGATAGTTGCACTTAAACACTGAATATGTGTTTGATGAGATCTTCGAAAAAAAAAAACACGACTTTCAGTTGGTATGATCGTGAAGTTTGGCTCTTACATTTTTTTGATTCTCGAAAGTGGATAATTTTGATTGATTTTGATATAAAATGAAAGACTAAATTGAGCTGCAATACTTCTGATATCCCAGGATTTACTGTGTTTACAACTAAAATACATTAAAACATTCAATGGAACTTTTTCTTACTCCACGTATAAGTGAAATGTAATTTTGAATGCATAATAATATACTAAAACACGAGTGTCTTAAAGTAAGCTCATTTAAATTTTTTACTTTCACAATTAAATTAAATTTATAAAATGTCAAAATTCACGTTTCTTAATCAATTCCTTCAACTCCAGTGCGACAAATAATTTTAAAGCAATTTTGCATAAAAACTTTTCTAGTGGATGAGTAAAGTTAGTTTTTAACTGTGATAAATATTGGCGCTATCAGTAAGACTGAAAATACAACTGCAATCAGACCGTGAAGGTCTTCGTAATGCATCATAAATTGAAAAATATAAAATCTCAAAAAGTTAGACATGAAAAACCTGACGATTTTACTATAATAAAGGCAGAAATTCTAATTTTTCAAATAATTTCATATTATAACTTAAACTCCAACACATATTGTAATAATGAACCAACAATATTAGTCAAAATTTAATTTATATTAGTGCCTTGAATAATATCATATAAATTAAAATTTATATTTATCATTTTTACATAAAGAAAGGCATTCTTTCCCTGTAATGATCCAACAATAAGTTACTAGTTAATAATGATTTCTATAAACAGATTTCACAATTAATCACTTTCTTGATATAATAATATAATACAATGTAAGAACCATTTAAATATTCTCGATATTGGATAACTATTTTCAATTAGTCCGTTATCCCCTGCATTCAATACTAAATAATATACAAATTTTTCATTTCAATAGTTAGAATTCACATCTTTAGTTTTTCTTAGCTAAAAATTTAACCAACAATTAATTTTGAAAGTCCATAGGGACACGAAACCTAATCTCAAAACGTCACCTGTTTCATTAATTTTCTCTTAACTGAATAGCTTTTTGTAAGCAAGCTTTTTTACTTCGATAGAGCATGAAAATAGCTCGAAGTCTTTTGATTAAATGATACTGCTAAATTTATAACAAGTTTATAGTCTCTGTGATACCTAACCATTTTCATTGATGAACAATTAATATATGTGATTGTTGCAAACAGTTTTGCAGAAACTTATAGTCAATAATTTTGTTTGCTCATACAATTTTCCGATTAGGCATTTATTTAGAAAAATTTTTATTGATAATTACGCAAATTGTTATTGTCTCATTTTCTTCTTTGAATATCACTAGTAACTCATTGACGAAAAATTACTGTGAAATAATGGCTCTCTTGAATGTAGAAATCATAAATGTAAGTTTCGGTTTATAGAAATTGTTATTAATAATACAAATGATTAATTTTTTATAGTACTTCAAGTTTAGGAATTCCCGGGAAGACAATTGCAATTAATTCTGGTCAGAAATATCGATCTAGCTATAAAACAAGCACAATAATTAAGAAGTTTGTTATAACAATATTCATAACAATAGCAATTGTTAACTTATACGCATGTTTCAATACGAATTATGACTCTAATAATAATTCTTGGCAATTAGACTCGAAAAAAATTTATCACAGTAGAAAATAACACATTTAAGTGTTCTTTTATAATAATTAAGTCAAATATTAACAGAATTGTTTATTTTACATTACAATGATTATTATTGGAAAGTTTGTTTTCAAATAACAGAAAGTGCTTCAAACAAACATATTAGATATTTTTCTGAGTTATAAATTAAGCAGGATCAGAAAAACACAATTTTTTTATCACTCACCCCCTTGGAAAAGTCCTTGGGATTTAGCGTGCAGTCATTAAAAGTTGTAATAGTTTCGGGTCTGTTTAAGGTCCCAGGACCGCGTTTTAAACTTTTTTTTGTTTAATATTAGAAAATTATGTAATTATGTATTCATGAAAAGGAACAAGATTATAAAGCGAGTGATAAAACAAAATTGTTTTTTTTTTGTGTCACGACAGTAATAAGCCTTCTTTATTGAAATTATAAACAAAAATTATAAATACACTGCATAAACCTGCACAATTTAGAAATATTTACAGCAAAATTTTTATTTTAATGACTGCTTTATAATGCTTATCTACTTTCATGTTCACTTTTAATGTCACTGCTATTTATTTTACGCAAAGAGCTCACGGGTAATCCCTTTGGATATGTCAGTGCTCTATACGCTGCTCTGGGAACAGAAATACATGTGTGACCTTTTACTGTTAATTGTAATTAAATTCCACTTTTTGAAATTATAACTCCGACTTCATCCGTTGCAGATCCATCTGGATTTCATTATTAAAAAGTAGCGGTTTTTAAATATAACTTTTATTAAGTATTATAAAAAGATGTATGAGAACTGTACGACTGGAAAAATCA
>JAUELO010000332.1:4965457-4976128 GCA_032357855.1 Amphibolips quercusostensackenii
CATCCGTTGGCGAGTGCTTGAAAAGCGGGCACCATCCACTCGGGATGTTTCGGTTCAGTTCAGGGTTTAAAACCCCAAATAATTAAAACCTTTAACTCTTAGTCTCTGCCAGAAAGCGAGGAAAACATACTCGAGATACATTAAATGTTTTTTCCAGTTTACCATCTGAATATCCTGATTTACACTTTCCTTTTTTTTCTCTCTTTATTGCCTACCTTCTAAACCTCTTCTTCCGTCCTAGACGTCTCGGGCTCTTCTGAAAACCTTTTATTTTCCTTCTCTTTTTTTTTATCACACAACTCAGTATATTCCTTCTTTCTTCTCTTATATTCTGCTTCACTACTTTTCACATTTCTTTTTTTCTCAATTTCTTTCTCACTTGCCAGATAGCACAAAAAATAAGGTGAAGATTTCCTGAAAGTGACAAGAGGACATTTTCTTGGTTGAGCGAAGCTTGCCCTAACCTCTCAGTGCAATATTTTTAAACTTGCTTTGCCAGTTTCAGGAAATCTACACGGACTTTTTTGTACTATATGGGCTGCTTCTTCGTCTCTTCATCCCATTCACTTTTACTATCCCCTTCTTCACTAACTTCGGTTTTGCTTGTACACTCTATTACTCCTTTTATTTATCCTATCATTATTTCCATCTTCTCGTTTACATTTCACTCTCCCATTTTAATATTCCTGACCTTTTCCTTAAACTGTTATTTTCCTTCCATTGACCAATCCCCCTCTTCCTGCTCTTTTTACCTTTGCTTCCTTTTTATTCGTATTGTTATTACCCTTTTCTCCCAGTAATATTACTAGTATGGGGAAGTAATCCGAATCCATATAAACCCCTACCTGTAGTTTCTTGATCTCCTCTCTTGCCTCTCGTTTTCCACTGTCACATAATCAATTACCGTCCCCTTTTTTCCCCCTGAGCGTGTATATTCCCCTTGTTCATCCCCCTCTAATCTCTATAATATTTCAGTTTTAGATCAAACATCCCATCTTCTCTATAAAGCTGTTTAATAATTTCTATCCCTTTGCATTCAGTATCTTGTCTTTGGATTTTCTTGCTTGCTCTCCTTCTCGTTCCCTTCCTCCTCTTATCTTCTGTTCTCACAAAGGTTCCTCATATTATAAGCTTGATCTCTTCCTTATTTTCTATCATAAGATCTCTTATATTCTCTTATTTATCGTGTATATCACCGTTGACGTAGACCCCCACTATCTTCCACCTCTCTCCTCCCATCTTTACCTCTTCTACTATTAATCCTTCTTTTTTTTCTTTTATCTCTTTTTTATCCTTCCCTGTTATACATTCGTTCCTTGCTCTCATCACCATCCCTCCCATTGCTCTGCGCTTTTTATTCTTCCTCTTTGCACTTTGAAACTGCTATTTGTGACCTCTTGGTAACCTTCTTTGAAGACATATCAGTTTCTAGATATGATTCATAGGAAAATAACATCTTCAAGTAGAACATCTTTAAAATTCTAAAAATGCAGAATACTTCAATTCTTAAATGTTGAAAGTTAACCAATTTTATTTTTAATTGGTAAAAATTAAACCATCTTAAAAGATTATCAATTTAAATTTCATAAATTGAAGCATTCAAACTTTGACAAATCGAAATTCGTAAAACTTTATGCGCCTTATTAATAATTCAAAAACTTTTATTTATATTCGATGCCTTGAAAATTAAATGATGTCAACATGAGAAGCTTTAAAAATAAACAAGTTTATTACTTTTGATCAATTTTTAATCATTTATGCAATTAAGAAATTTTCTAATTAATTAATTTTGACGGCGAAAAATTCAGAAACGTTAAAAACCATTGAACTTTAAACTGCAGGCTTTCTAAATGAAACAACTTCAAATTAGGAGAATTATGAAAATTAACAGTTTTACCTGTGAAACTTTCAGAAATGAAGATTTTTAAGTTTTATTTTTCAATGCACGCATACGTATAACTTTTCTTCAGAGAAAAAATTGTGTTAGGAAAACAAATGCCGCAATTTCATCCCAAAGAATGTAAAATAAATATGGGAATTTCGGTTTTTCAGTGGAAACAGTTTTATAAATACATAACCGTGAATATTGATTGCGGTTTGACATAATACAATATAATATAATTTCTTTGAATGCAATAATACTTTCTCTATCATAAATTATGAAAATTAAAAAAAAAATCTAATTTAATGAACATTTTTAGCACAGAATTTTTAAATCTGAGTCAAGTGCAGCTAAACCTTGCCTGAGAGGATAAATGTTTCTTTTCAGGCAAAACGGTACATTTACAAATTGATAAAAATTCGAAATCAAGATGGCATTAAACTTTTTTTTATTTCAATGTATATCAAGAAAATCGAATTCAATAAAGCAACACTGTCATTTATTACTCGTATACAACTTTTCCACGCAACTTTTAATTGCATTATTCATATAAATTTCAGATAACATCCACTAATTTACTTTCGGCAGTATTTTCAAAGTTAAATTCGCTTAAATGGTCATGGTACGGAGTATTTGAAATTGACTACTTGCTTAGAGTTCGATGCTCACAGAATTGATTTACGTTCCTTTAAAATAAATTTTCAAAGATAAAATTGTGATATATTTACATTACATTTATATTCAAAAAATCATAAAATGATTCTTAATAATTCTTAAGACAGTATTATATTTTAAACCGCAATGCAAATTAGTATTTCTGAAATGAATAGAAATCATTTTTGGTCGCAAGTAGAAAATAACTGACTAGAAATCAGTAGAAGAAACAGATTATGCGGTAATTCCTTAAATAATAATGTGCGCATTGGCATTGTTAGTTTTCAGTTATATTTTCGAAACAATTTTTCACGAGTCTGAATTCTACAAAGATATGGAATTTACTAACTCATCAGCTATGAAATTTTATTTCGAAAAAGTTGTATCAGTTTTACAAAAAAATGTTAAAAATTGACTATAAAAAAATGTAGCCTTTACAAAATGAATTATTTAATTATTTTCTCATTTTTTTAATCTCAAGAAATTGGTATGAAATAATTTCGTTTAGCCTCTTACATTATTATACTATCATTCTAATTTGTTTGCTGAAGAAACAAAGGGTCAGAGTCGCAAAAATGTCTAAAAATAAGTAACTTTTTTAATGATGTTGAAAAAATCATTAGCTGAATGCAGACATTTGTTAACTTTTATATCCTACTCAGTATTCAGCTGAAAATTAGTGAATGCAGACACGCACAGCCAGCAGCGGCAATGTTACAATAATCCTTAAATTAATTATATGATATTAAATCTTACTTCATAACACTGTACTTCTCAAACGTTTACCTTTTTTTTTTACTTTTCACTAAATATCGACCTTTGTTGTTATTATGTTCTCCACTGATCATCAAAGTTTTAAAATCACAGGTTTTCTTTATTAATAAATATGATTTTTGAAAATATGCTGAACGCTTATTGTTCAGTTTTACTTATTTTCGGAAACTACAAAATGTAATGTATTACAAAATGCAAATAAAGATTCGACAAGTGTGGTTCGCGCCAATATAAAGAAAAGTTAAGAAAATAGCAAATAGTGTGCAAAATATTATAATTATAATATAGAACTTTAAATATTTAGAGAAAAAAAATTAATACATATTAAATTCGAATGGTTAAAAAGAAAATTAGAGGCACATGTCCAGTTGTTACGTAAAAAGTACCTTTTTCACGGATCATTTCTTCCAGACTATTAAGTATTACATGTCCTGTAATTTATGCAATTAAAAAAAAACTTCACAATAATATATTAAAACACCAAATTGCATATGCAGGAAGGTATTAATCTAAAGCTGCATTTATAACAAGTTATAAGAATAAAGAGAGCAAAGACTAGAGTTGATTGGGATTCCAAACCGTATAAAAAAATGGAGAAATTGTTCAAAAGCGACTAACGAAGTAAAAATCATTATCTGATGTAAAAATGTCATGGAAATTACAAACTAATTATCTTGATGATTTTAATTTTGTATTATTTTTTCCAGTATAAGTGCAGACTTTACGACTAATTGAACTCCCAAGAGATTATTTTTTCAAGTAAAAAATATTAGCTTAATCGTTCACTGTGGACATCCAGCTTTTAAAATCGCACATAAACCTAAACTAGCCTATGATGCTGTAAATAAATCTAAGGCGCGTATTTTACTAGAGCTGTTGGCTAACCTTCAACTTTCTGTCAATGATCATGCAAGGAATTATATTTCCCACTAAAATCTTAAACTCTCGCAGAAAAATGCGCGTATAAAACTAACTGGAATTCCTAAGGGAAGGTTTTGCAAATCCTTTGTGTGCACAGAGTATCTCATCCGATGCGAATTGCACTGCAACTAAAAAATTTGACGATTTGATCAATTTATAACATTACCATTAAGATTTTGTAAATCATTATATTCAAAATTTGGTGACACGTACCATATCGCTCAACGATAACATGGTCCATTTGCTCATAATCGAACTTTAAGTTCCTCCATTCTTTGTTTTATTCTCCGACGCATTTCCTTATATCTGGGATTAAATTAAAGATTCATTAAATAAATGTAAATAATTGAATATTATTCCAAGAGTTAACTACTCGGATTTTTAGTGTACACCAGATTTCAAGAATGATCAACCCCTCGATATTATCTTTTTGTCGGGTTAAATTTCAGGATTGCTTCTCAAATCTGAAGAATAAAACTTACTTTTCTTTCAGAAGTAAAATTTGCCTTTCCTCCTCATGATGATAACGTTGTAAAATTCCATGGCATTCTGCCAAAGAAAGGTTCAAAAACTGCGCAACATCCGAACTGATTTCGGGTGTCGAGAGTTTGTCAACAAGAAAAAGACGAGCTACATTTTCATGGGGTCCTAAAACTACCCTAACTTCCAGAGGGTACTCGTCATCTCTGAGTCTCCGTTGCTCTAGAAGAATGGTCATTGTCATATAAAATAAAATAAATCAAGTTGGACGTTTTTTCACGGAGTATCGGAACCGATTTCAGCTTGAAAACGGTTTAATTAATTTGAACAATTTAAAAATCCATTATTGAGCGCATTTTTAAATATTGAATGTTTCAAACATTTTTGAAGCAATAATTAATAATTTTAAATATAAAGCGTTTGACGTTTGAAAAAATATACTGAACGATTTGAAATTGAAAACGTTCCAAATCAAACAATTTTAAATCCGGTAAAATTAAAAAAAAAAAAAAATATTTCGAATGTATTGAAAATGAATTGAACTTGTATCATTTCCAAATAAAAGCGCTTCAAATTAAATACTTTGAAATTGAAAACTTTTGTATTAAAAGCTCTAAAAATTAAAAAATTTCAGAAGAAAGGAAACTAAATTTAATATTTCAAAGTAAAAGCTTCTGAAATTCTAGAATTTTAAATTTCCATTGAATTACAAAAATTATAATTTAACATTAACATTAAAAAAAAAAACTTTTCTAAGATAAATAATTAAATTCACCGACATTTTCACCGTTCAAAAGAAAAAAAATTTTAATTATAAACCTTTATAATTGAATTATTTAAAAAAAAAGCTTTCAAAATTATGTAATTTTAAATGAGTTACATTAAAAATGAAAAAATTGTAATACGCAATGTTGAAAATAAAACTATTCCGAACTACACTTAAAACTAAAACAATTGCTAATTACCAAGAATTGTGATATTAAAATTGTTTTATACTCAACATTTGAAAAATTTTCAAATTGAAAATTCAGCGTTCCACATGGGAATTCAGAACTCTAAAATTGTAAACATTCAAAATTAAATAAATTTTTAAATTACTGAGGTTTGAACACTCATCTATTTCAATTTCAATTTTTATGCTTCATTTATGACAATTTATTCTTGAAATCTTCAATTCAAATATTCTTCAATTTAAAATAATTAATTTTTTAAAATCTTAAACTAAAAATCGGACAATTTTCAGACATTACATTAAAAATTAAAAGAATAATAAACAAGATCGCCATGATTCCAATTTTAGAGATAGCACAATTTTAATCCATTCACTTCGAAATTATATTTTTGTCAAGTTGAGTTTGAAATGTTCAATATTTTGGAACATTTCTAAATAAAAAATAATTAAATTTTCAATGCCTAGTTTTGAAATCTTCTGATTTTTAAAGCTTGAATTTGATCAATTATTTTCTTAATTTGTCATTGTTTTGAATTTCTTCAATAGACATTTAATTCAACATTGTTTAATTACAATTCGTAAAAACTGAAAGTTGTGCAACTATCAAGTCTTTCAATTTCATATGCTTCGATTTTTAAGAATTTAAAAAGCTAGCCAATTTTGTACGTTCAAAATTGGAACCACACAATTTAGCATGTTAAAACCTCAAAGTATTCAATTTAAAACTAAACATTAAGGCTTTCAATATGAAATTTTTTTATTTCGAAAGATTTAACAGTGAAATTGTCCTGACATTTTTAATCTTTGAATTCGAAACTATTATCGATTCAGGAGGATTTCAAGTTAAAATTGTTGAATCATTTAGGCTATTTATTAAGAATTATTTTACAATATTAGCAATCAAATTCTCCGTATAAAAAAATATTTCAAGGTGGGTTTTAAAAACAAAAACAAATTTCTGATCGGTTATCAAACATTGTTTCAAGTCATTAATGATACTTAAATGATATTAAAAAGTCATACTTCGCGGATGAAGATAGTTAACAGAAGAATGTTCATTTTTGACCTGGAGTTATTTAAAGAAAAAAGCCTAAGCTTTCCTGTTGATAAAAAAAGGAAATTAAAAAAGGGACATTTTTTATTCGTAGACCATCGTCGAATTCCAGTTGGTTTTTTTGAGTGCGATAGAACCAGATCGATTTTTAGATTGGGACAGAAGAAATAATGCACGTGCATATGTTAATTCCCTGAACGACTTCAAAATTAGACACTATTTCAAAATAAAATACTCAAAATTTTAATATTCTAAAGTAATGGCCTATAACAATGTGACACTGGAAATTCGAAATCTCCAAAAATCAAGACAATTCAAACCAAATATTTTGGAATTTAAGCTTTTAAAGCAAAAAAAAACTTTAGATTCTAGGCCTAAAAAATTATACTGTTTTAGAATTGCATATTCAAAAAACTAAAATTTTAAATTGAAACTAAATCAATTTTACAGATAATAAATATTATTAATAAGTATCATATCATGTAGGATCACGTGGGAATCTTTAAAGTTTAACTATTCTAAAACACATATTATAAATTTAATAGTTTTAATATAAAGTGCAAAAGCAATAACTGAAAATCAGTAACAAAGTATTTCCATGTAAGAGGAACAACTGCATATTACTTTAAGTGCTGCCAAGACAATTGATAGATTTATTAAAAAATTTCAGTTAAAATCGGTTCCACCTTAACGTGTAAAAGTAAGGTAAAAGGGAACTCACCTCCGTTATCGCGAACAACAAACAGTGCAAAATTGTCAGGCTTAGCATCGACCTTGTATTTGTCAAGCATCAGGTTAATAACTTCCTGAGTGCTCACGAGACTAGTGACCCAGACGGACATCTGTGAACCGTGTGGTGGTGTGAAAAAGCTAGTTTCCCGATTATAAAAGTGCCCATTGATTGAGCAGCGACGTCGAAGCCGATTACGAGATTGACGCCTCCCTCCTGGGCGACGCCTGATTGCTGTCGAGCCTTGCTTTCGACGTAAAACAACACCATCCAACTGTTAAAAAATACAAATTTCCTAGAATATTAGATCCTGGATATCAATAAAATGCATGATTCTGTTTCATTTTAACATCTAGAATCTATTTTTCTCTACCTACTTCCCTGAACTTATCTAAAACTTTATTATTGATATTTATCACGAACCTCTAGTCCACTATCAGTAGACATAGTCAAGTTATCATCATCTCTGAAGTGAAGGGAATTAACAGAATCGGTATCGCTGTCATTTCGATGCCTTTGCAGACAATCTGGTCCCGACATAGAGCGATTCAAGCCCTTGTCTATCCAACTTTCATCACTATCGATTGATCTATTGCTAGCTATATTTTTTTCTAAACTATCGTAGTACTCCACTCGACGAAGAGTACCATTTTTGTTTGGAGTGCCATGATAAACCGGAGTCTCTGTACTAGAAGAACCATCGACACTGTGTGTCGGCGTACTATTAACACTGCTTTCGCTTCCTTTATTATTTCGAGTTCCAGGACTACTAATCTCGGATCCATTCTTGTCTTGACTCTCGAAACTTGATCGGGCTGAAAGCGGTGGCGTATCGTTACTGGAATGTGAGCTAATTGTCGGAAGACTCTCTGGCATTGTCGAATACAGTTTATTGCCATCTTCTACTTTCCTTTCCACCTGAAAATGTTCACACTTAGAATCAAATTCACATTTCCCGAAGGATGATCACTCTTGAAACCTGTTGTACAAGCCCCTTTGAAATCTTTGCGAAATCATTGAAATCTTTGTAAAAGCTTTGAAACCTTTGTGAAATCTTCTGAAATATTTTGACATCTTTGAAATTTTCCATTCACAGTGTAAGATCTCGATAGAAATCAGGGCTTTATTTTATACCATCTGTAGATAGTTTCTTTTTTGAATATGTACCAGCTTATGTTTTTTTTCTTACAGGGTAGCCACTGGACCGGGAAATGACTGGGAATCTTTAAGGTCGGGAATTTTACAACATTTTGTAAGATAAATCTATCCAGCAACTTGAAATATCAAAAATTTCATATCAAATGATGATATAATGCAATTTAAAATAACCTTTCTATCTTTGCGTTTTTTTTTAAAGAAATTATTTACAAATTTTTAATTAAATGGATTTCAACTTTTTTAAATCTTAAGTTCAATTGTTAACTTTTTCAATTATGGTATAATTCAGTTTATAATTCAGTTTATAATTCTAAAATCTTTCATTTAAAAATTTTTTCATTTTAGATCTTCATTTTTTAGTGTACATTTTTAATATAATGAATCTTAAAATGCAATTTGGAAGACTTGAACGAATCAAAATGAAAAGCGTTTGAAACTTTAAAAAATGAAAACTTTTAATATTTAACGTTTTTGGTTGATCTACTAAGTAAATATTAATTAATAAATAATAAGTAAATAATTTAATATAATAATAAGTAAATAATAATTTATTTTTAAAACTGAATTGTACTTCAAGTATTGAAAAATGAACATTAACTGATTTTACAAAATGATTCTGAATCCATTCAAAATTAAAGGATTTACAGATTTTAGCGTTATCAAATTAAACTGTTTTAATTCGAAAATTTTAGTAGTCAAACAAATTGAAACACCCGGTTGGAACTTTATAGAATATTTTCAATTTCAAAATAACTTTAAATTAACAGATTCATAATTAATTTTTGAAATAGAAAGCCTTGAATTATGAAAATTGCAAAAAGCTAAATTTAAACTTTGAAAGTTACAATTTTAATTGTTATTTTTTAAACAATTTAATATACAAGTGAAATTGTTAAATTTCTACGTATAAATAACAAATTAACACTTATTAATTAAGAAAAAATCCTACTAAGTTGAATAGATATTTACATATTAGTTTTTAAAAGATTCCAAATTAATTTAAAATTTAAAGTTATCACAAATAATGAAATGAAAGTGAAAGGTTTCAAAAGAATACAAAACTTTCTTAAGATTCGTAAGAAAAATGAAAATGAATTTTTATTTCGAAAAATTAATTTCAAGAGATTATTTAAAAAGATTTCAAGTCAATTCTTACTATCTTGCAGGATTTTTAAAGTACTTAAAGAAAAATTCCAATAATTTTGAGAGACACTTTATAGAATTATTTCAATTTCTTTTCAATGATGGCGATAGATTTTTGATGAGTTTAAAATGAAATGTTCACAATTTTTAAGAACAAATTTAAAAAAATCATTCTTCAATTAAGAGCATTGAAAATGATAACTTGGATTTATATATTTTTTAACTGAATCTGCATCTCTGAACTTTACAGTTTATAAAAGTTAAAACCTTTAATTTTTGCAGTTTAACTACATTTGACTATAAATTGTTTAATTAAAAAGTATTAACAGCTTCCATTTTACACGTGTAATTTATTGCACGTTTGAATACAATATTTTTTATTTGAAACATTTTAAAACTTTGAAATTCAAAAGTTCCACTCACATTACTTTAATTTGCAGTTCAGTTTTTATTACTTCAAATGAAAACATGATATAAGTTCAAATTTTTTAATTTCTTTTACCGTGAAAACTGTTTGCGAATAGGGCAAAACCGAGATTTTTTTTATTGTTTAAAACAGCCACCCTGGCTTTTAAAAAATAATTTCGCAAATATTTCGAACATTTCACACAGATTTCATAAATTTTTTGAAATATTTGGATGTCTTTGAAATCTTTTAGAAGATTTGAAATCTTCATGCAATCTTAGAAATTTTTTGAAATATTTTGATATTTTTGAAATCTTTTAATCCTTTTGATACATTTGAGATCTTTCAAACCTTTGTGAAATCTTGAAAACAAAAATTTTTTTATTTTTTAAATCTTTTAAAATTTTTGTGAAATCATTGAAATCTTTTAATTTTTTTGATATATATATATATATATATATATATATATATATATATATCAAATCTTTCGGAAAGCTTTGAAATCTTCTGATATATT
>JAUELO010000332.1:5300985-5314113 GCA_032357855.1 Amphibolips quercusostensackenii
TCAGTTAAAATTTTTAATTATTTCAAACAGTGACTGAATTATATCTATGAATGGGTTTTTTTTATTGATAATTTAGTAATAACTGATTCATAGCTGGAATTCAATCCTGATTGGAAGTAGTAAAAAATATAACTGATTCAAATTTGGAGAATGCATTTCACGAAAATCTGCATATCACATAGTCGAAGACTCATCCGACCCTTTTCTTTCATAAGGTCGATAAGGATAAATGCGATAAAGAGAAAATTTGGAATGAAAAAATTTGTATAAACAAGGTGACTGTCAATTCGTAATTGTGTCATCTGGTTTCTTCATTTAAATTTGTCCTGCATGATCCACCTTTTATTGAATCTTTTTTCAGGAAGTACGGAAGATAATATATTTTCCTGAAATATTCGTTGTTTTTTTCGAAGGTTACCGGACCTCATTTTTGCAGTAAAAATGTAATTGTATAATAATATTTAGTAAATGAAATTTTAATACATAAATTTACACAGACAAATAATTTTTTAATCAATTCAGAAACCTTAAAATTAAAAATAGGTCAGTTTTTCAATATCACTCAACCTTCATTCCAAATTTAAATTTTTATTTTTTATCTCCATTAATTATTCTTATGAGTAATAAAAAATTGAAAGCAAACATATATTATAAGAATCAGTGGATGTTTCATTAACCTTAATGATGGAAATCTGAAATCGTTGACACACTACCAAAGAAAATTAAAAATATTTCTTCAGGCAAGTTTTTGGTGATTAAAGAAGGGGACGATTAAAAGTAGGAAGTCCAAAGATAATTTTGGCAAAATTATAAAGAAGAATCTTCTAAAATATTTGAAATATTATTAATCAAAGTATAACTTTGAAATTTTGTATCACACTTACCTCTATCGACTTCAGATACATATACTTGCATTCGACAGGTGAATATACATTTTTTATCATTTAAACAACTTTCGAAGAAGCCACGAGACCGCAGAAAATTATTCGATTTCTCAATCATTAAGTAGGCCATTCTATACGTTTTCAGACTTTTGCTCAGTAGATACAACTGAGTATAATCAGACGAACGATATACCCGAAGTTATTAGATTCATGAATTTATTTTTGATTTATCAGAGTAGTCTTTTAATGCGCATTGTATGCAATTACCGGTCAACCTTGAGATTCATATTTTGATGAAAACCCAATTTTTTAGTTGTGCATTGAATATATTCAATGCACAACTAAAAAATTAATTGCACAATAATATTATACAGTACAAGTACAGTACAATACAATACAAGTACAGTACAGTACAATAATATTATATTATTTTTGTGTTTTTCAAATAATAAAATATGAAGATTCAAAAATTTTTAAATGTAGTTAAATATCACTTTCTTGCAAATACATATATTTGCAACCATATCATAATAAACCAGAACTACTTATACAAAATGATCTGTCGTTTTCTTAGAGATATAGACATCCTTATGATTTTTTTAATGTGAATAAATAATGAAAAATTTCACTTTTAAGAATTTTCGATTGCATAGGCATTTATCTACTTAGGAGATAAAGGCCTTCATCATTCTGCGAGAAAGAGAGAAGGAAAATATGGTTACAGGTATCAGGTATCTAGTGTAGATAGGAAAGCTGTAAGTGGGTCACAACGGGACATGCCTTTCGAGTCTCTGTGTCAAGTTTATGTCCCTTGATCAATTCTTGTCTTCTCATTTCACTCAGAATCCGAATAAACAGGTTAAAATGGACTTCAAGTTTGCAGTCACAAAAGTAAAGATGAATATATTCTCTGAATTTAAATTGAGCTCTTTTAGCTTTTCAAAATGTAGTCCAGCAAAAAACAATAAATTTATCGAAAATTTCAAATGGCTATTTATTGGATTTAAATTAAAAGACTTAAACGATTTTGTATATCTTAATTTTATGTGATTCAACAAAATGCAAGGAAATATGACGGAATACAAAAGAATTTAACTTATTTCAGTGAAATGTAGCTTAATTGAATAGAACACAGTAAAAAGAAGAATCATTTTTCTTGCAGTGCGTTTTGCTCCAACGATTATTTAACTTTCGAGATCATAATGATCCGTCTATTCGAATCACTTTGATCAGCTTTCAAGCTTATTTTTCAGACTGAGCAAAATGGCCGCCAATTTTTGGCGCTGATGACAGAACGACATCACGTCAAAATTGTATCTAACCGCACGCAAGTCACAATTACACTTAATATCTGTTATATCCTATTATCAGGTTTCGTTAATGTTTTCTTTTCAAGTACACTGCACGATCCAGAAACCATGGAAAGCTCGCATTTGAGCTAAAATACTCCAATAACGTCGGACATTTTGGTTTGACTTGATACATGATCCCGAATTAGATCATTATAATCTGAAAAGTCGATCATTCATTCCGGTCGATCAAAATGCTCTTGATTTTAGTATCATTTTTGTAGCATATCAATATAATATTGATTTCGGTATCATTTTGAACTTTTTTTTTACTGTGAACTGATCGCAATTTCATGAAATTTATATGCATTGACTGGAAATAAATGACATACGACGAAATTTAATGAAACTGAAGGAAATTTAATGGAATTCAAAGAAATTTAATGGGTGCAATTGAAATTTAATTAAACTCACTTAATTCACTTAATTCAGTAGACTTTAGTTAAATTAAACGGAACACATCTCGATTCAATATAATTCAATTGAGCTGAATTAATTCATAACAATAATTTAGGACATGCGATTTGGCTGAACGTGAATTGAACTAGATTCAAAGGAATTTCATCTTTTGGATTTTTAATAATTATAACATTTTGGAATTGTATTTAGCGGAATTAAATTATGAATCTAATAGGATTCGATGGTATTGAACGGATTTCGATTTATTTTAAGGGGACTATGTGGAATGCGACTAAATTCGCCTTAACAAAAGAGCGAAAAAAAAGATTGAGATTGCAAATTTTGATGGATACTGCCTTGAATTAAAATGAGTTAAGGTCAAAATTTTGTTGTACATATGAATTTCAGTGAAATCGATTAAAATAAAATAAATTCAAGCATTGAGAAAAAAAATTATTTGAATAAAAAAATGTAGTATACCGAATATGTCCAATCGAATATTGTTATGATCTAAAGAAATTTTTCTTATAAAAAGAATGATTTTTTACATGAAAAACAGTATTTCTTGAAACAAGGAAAAATTACTTTGATGAAAAAAATATTTGATTAATCGTATTCAGTACTACATTTCTTTGATTCAAGTAATCTTTTCTCAGTGAATGAATTCAAGACAATGCTTGACTGAATAAATGACAATGACGATGTCAATGTAAATCACTTTAAGAAATTCGACTAGACTAAAGTTTAATTCAATTGACCGAATTCATTTCAAATCGGTCAATTGGGCAAAGGTCTGAGCATTTGAATTTAAAAAATTGAAAATGCAAGTTATCAAAAAATTTCAAAAAAGGTCAAAATTGACAAAATAGCGGCGGTTTATATGAAAATATTCAAAGTCCATTTACTCAAAAATCCCATTGTTTTTTTACTCTTGATTTTTTTTTTTAGATTTTCCCTGATATAAAGAGTAAATTTCATGATATGTAGTCTGACCGCGCCTTAGAGAGAAAAGAGAACTTTTTGTTTGAAAAACAGAAATTCACGATTTTGTCAAAACGAAATAAAATACGAGAAAAGTCAAACAAAAGCATTTCTCTAAATAAATTCCAAAAAAATGTTTCGTGATACGTTTTTCATCTCGCGTTATTTGCAAAATCTTTGCAAAAATCTGTATAAAGTCCTTTAAGATTTATTTTCTAAACAATAAAATTTCATAATACGATAAAAAACAAAGAAGGCTTGATTTAACAATTTTAACAACGCTTTGGTGAAAAAATAATGAAATAGGTGGGAAAAGATGGTGAGTATCGATTATTATAATAATACCGACTACTAAGGTGTCACGAAACATTTTTTTAAACTTTTTTAAAGAAAAAATTTTGTTTGGTCAACTTTTTTTTCATCTAGTGTCATTTTGGCATAAAACGTAAATTTCCGCTTTTTAGACAAGAAAAATTCGCTCCAAGGTAGAATATCATGAAATATACTCTTTACGTTCGAGCGACTATAGAAAAAAATCAAAATAGAAAAACGGTGGGGTTTTTCAGTAAATTGAATTTGAATATTTTCAGAAAAACTGCCGCCATTTTGTCAATTCTGAATCAATTAATATCACACTTTTAACATACATTTTGACGATTTATTTATAACTTTGTTCAACCCAAATGTTTAGGCAAATCGAAAAAATACGTGTCATCTGATTCCCTTTGAAAATCAACAAATTTTAGTAGCCGACCCGATTTGAAATGAATTCGGTCAATTGAATTAACTGAATTTAATTAATTATTCAAATGAATTTACAATGAAATCAAGCAAATTGAGACTGTCAATTTTTTAGCATTTATCGCGCTAAATTAGAATAAAATACAGAATCTAGACTAGTAATTATAATTATTACTATACTGTTAAGCTAATTAAAAATAACATAATAAATTTTACGAACAAATTCAGTTGAACGACTTGGTAATATAAAAAAGAGTAACTTATCTAAACTTAATAAGTTTTTTATCTTTGTAAGAATAAAAAATTGCTGCAGTAATTTGTTTCTCTCAATGATGATTTCTTTAAAGGAAGATTTCCTAAAATCACGTTCACAGATACTATATTTATTATTATTTTCTTGAAGTGTGATACAGTAGACACGTACGACAAATACAAATATTTAATTTTAATTTTTGATAAATAATTTTTTTTTAATCAAGATATAAAGATTCAGAACAATGATTAACACGAAGAAAGTAATTTTCTCTATCTAGGCACGTAGGATCAGTAATCACGTTTATATAGAAGTAACTGCTTTAATTTTTTTAAATTCTTTAATCTGAAGGATTGAATTTTTTTATTTTACGAGTCAAGGAAACTGTTCATATAATTTTAGTGTATTTGTATAAATGCAACAGATACGTGCATTGATAATTTGAATTTAAGAACCTGGTTTTCGTGAATCTTGTTTTTACATTCAAAAAATAATTAGTTACTTTAATGATCTTATAATTATTTTATAATCAATAATAAACTTCAAAATACTTTATGAACAACAATTGTAACATTATTGAAAGACCAACTAACATGTGAATAATATAGAAATATTCTTTAAAACCCACCTGGTTGATGACTGGTTTTGTTGATTCTTCAGCCAACTGAGCTTTCGTTTTTTTTTCATGGTGCTTATTGCAAACATGCCCATTGATAAGTTCCTTGTCTTCTTCACTGGCCACCTCCTCCACACCTGCCAGTATTTTCATCATCGAAAATCCAGGAATTTGCAGTAGAGAGCACACCTTTAGTGAATAAAACAATTGTTATTTTTATTCCTAATTTTCACTCTTACTATTATTTATTCCTTTCATTGTCGTTAGTTTTAGTTGTATGTTTTTATGTATGATTCATTCTTTCTCTAATGCTTTGAAACGCATTTATTTCCAAGGAACTGGTAGAACATCATTACTTTCTACATACGTTCAAATGTAATTATTTTAGGCATTGATATTTTTTAAAAATTCTACTTTACAAAATTGTGTTATTCGACTTTTAAAACATTTGTTGTTACTTTTTTACTTTATTTGAAAAGGAATTCATCAAAATTAAATAAAAAATATTTGTATTAAACTTCTATTATTTTTGCAGGAAAAATGATTATCTGTTATTAAAAATGACAAATTTATACTAATAAATATAGTTTTTTCAAATCATAAAATTTTAAACAAGTATTTCAGCAAGTAATACATCAAAAATGTTATCAATTATTTCTAATAATTTAGTATTTTACCTTAAGAAGCACAGTTTAAACTACCCATGTTTTTAAATCAACTAAAACACTTTCATATAATTTAAAAAATAATGAATAAAAATGCGAAAATCATTGGAAAAATTATTTTCTATTTGAAAAGCTATGCAAAAAGCAATCAATTATTCCTTAATTGTGTAGAGGTCACTGACCCAAACGCTGAACTATGCTGTACTTAAATTTAATAATTTTAAGTGGCGTATGCCATTCAGAGTGAGACACCGATGCACCGACTTCTTTATGCATATAGTTTGTAAAGAATAGTTCAACGACTGGTCAATGCTTCGCTTGAACGCTACTATTACATAAAATTGATACGTTCTTTCAGGTAAAGTGAAGACACAATATGGCATGGTATAAATAAAACGACCTAATAGCAGTATTTGACAGAAGAATATTTTAAACGCACCTAAGAAAAGTTTTAAATCTCAGGACTCTATATTTACCTCTTTGGAGACTGAATCCCTAATTTAAATAAATATTTTATAAAGTATGTCTATGTTTTTCGTCAGAAATAACTTTGTTTCCACTTTCTGCCCCCCCCCCCTGTCTCTTATGTCGAATAAAATATAGATATTCTTGGTATTCAAAAGCTACGAAGCCAAAAGAATCTGTGAATTGGCTAAAAATTCGATTTTTCTTGAAAACATAAGCTTCATGTTAAGGGTAGGAAGTCTGCACAAAAAGTAATGAACATTTTCTTAGTTCTCCGTGTTTTTCTGAAAAGAAATCCGCAGATTTATGAGAACACGAGTCCACGTGGACTTTGGCTAAATCCCCCCCCCCCATCTCCCTCGTGGACAATTGTAGACTTCTATCATACCCCCTGACCCCCTTCACAAAAAAACTGTCCACGTGGTATATGGATGGCCCCTATAAAACAAAAAAATACCACATCAATGTAGATACAATATATAATAGTAAAAAAGAAATAGTAAAAATGTTCGTGGGAATTTATATTATATGTTCCAAAAAATATTTGGTGAAATTAAAAAAAATATTATTTGATGAAATTAACAAAACTATTCAACCAAGAACTATTAATAATGGAAGGAAACCAGTTTCATCAACTAAACAAAGATATTTTGTTTACGTAAGCATATTTTTTTTTATGAACCAAATTACTTCGTTGAATAAACTAATTTTCTTGGTGTATTAATCACAGAAAATTTTCGAACACACAGAAGAAGAATGATTTAGTAACTAAGAAGATATTTAACATCTCACTGTTCTTACAGAGACAGTGAGTTAATTTGCAATTAGAAATGCAGAAATGCAAACATTTATTCCAAAATTTGGAAAACCTTGCTCCATTGTCTACCAGATTGTCATTTTCACACTTTGATAACGATTGTCATTAACAAGTTTCTTAATTGATATATTATAATATATATAAATTATAGTTTATATAAAGTAAACATAATCTAAAAATAATTATCAAAAAAAAAATACAATTATAAACATAGTTCACGGATAAGAAATAATAGTATATTATGTACCAAGGGGGAGAAGAGGAACTTTATTGACCAGTGTATGTTTTCACTACGAGTAGTAGGCGAGCAAGAACGAGCGGCAAGCGAATGTTCGTGAAAGACACGATCTGAATTTTTTTAATTCTCGATTTAATATGTGATACGATATTATCGTCTCGCGATTGTCGAGAGAGATTCTAAACAAGATAAGCGAAAGTATCAAGATTCTGGAATATAATATTAATATTTTAATACTGAACCTGAAAATACTGCCATTTCATGGTCTTAAAAAAAATAATTTTATTTAATTATGTAAAAAAAAAAATTTGTTTGTTGTGCTGATTTAATTCGTCCGAATTATTTTGCATGCTATACGATTAAAAAGTTGTTGTCACGAAATCTCGTATATATTGTTGTCGGAGACCTGATCAGTTGCGACACTGCGTAATCAATATAAAAAGACTGTAGAAGATTTTTTAGAAAAATTATATACATTTTTCAAGATAACAAAATTTTCAAAAAAATGTGTATAAGTTTAAGAGATATTTAGAAATTTTAAAAAGATTAGAAAATAATTTTAAAAATGGTTCAAAATTAACAAAATAGCGGCGGTGATTCTGAAAATATAAAAAGACGATTTTCTCATAAAACCCACGTTTATATTTTTGCCAATTTTTTGTTGAATTTGTACTTTCATAAATGAAACATTTTGTGAGTTTTATGTGGGTAAATAACTTTTGTGTCCAGGAGAATTTTTTCATGAAATCGAATTTTCTCATTTTTCTCGCAAGCAACGACAGATACGAAAAAGTTTAACATAAAAGTTTGCACGTCTCAAAAGGCCTATGAAAATACCTCTTGGCTCTTTTGCATTATATGGCATCGTTTACAAGAAAAATTCAAAAATTATATTTTTAGGAAAAAAAATCTCCCGACCTCATAAATAATTAATCCCTCATAAAACTGATAAGCTGCCTTTTTTCTATTAGCAGAAACTTTTTAAAAATATTAGAAATTGTTAAAATATTGGTCACAAAAGTTATTTAGTCCGCATAAAACTCACAAGATTTTTTCCTTAAAAAAAATTAGCAAAAAATATAAGTGTAGGTTTTATGAGAAAATCAGAATCAGAATGAAAAACATAAATATTTCAATTAGGTCAAAGGTTATAGAAGTTTAAAGCAAATTTTTTTAAACAAAATTTCAAATAATTTTTTATTTTAAAGATTAATGTTGAGAGAAAATTGAAAAAATCTAGAACTCATATGGTTTCCTAAAATTTCGAAAAAGAGTGTAGAACATTTTAAAGCAAAGTTGTAAAATTTTAAAGGATTACAAAATTTGAAAAAAAATGAGTGAGTTTAAAAATATTTAGAAGTTTTATGAAGATTAAAAAAAAATTTGAACATGTACATTTTTTAAAATTTCGAAAAAAAATTTAGAAGGTTTTTAAGAATTTTGAAAGGTTTCAAGGGAATAACAAAATTTTCTTAAGACTTCAGAAAAATTTGTTATGATTTTTTGTTTTGATAAAATTAATTTTAAGAAAATTTCGAATCATTTTAAATGATACTTAAGAGTTTTAAAACTTTTTAAAAGATTCAAAATATTCTAAAATCTTTTTGAATTCTCTTGAGAACCTATGGTAAATTATATTTGTATAAATTTTTAGACAAATCGATAATGCTGATTTCGTTGTTCTCAGATCTCAGAATCTAACTTTATTTCGAATTCAAGTAGTCAAAAACTTTAGTAAATAAATAGTTATTCGAAATGTTTATTTTGTGTTGAAAATTATTTTTCCCTTAAAATCGAAAAAATACACGGGCACATAGCGCGCGTTTGATGATGATACGAGTAGTACTATTAAATTATTAAATCGATAAGAAATGAATCGATAACGTTTCAATAATCCGCCCTATTTCACCTTAAGAATATAAAAGAAAAAAAATCATTTGTTTTTCAGAACAAATGATTTTATCGGTGATTTTCCACCTCCAGAAACCTCTGAAGGTGCATTGTCCATTTCCGAGATTTTCTGAGAATATCGTTCGAAATCGTTCGGTATTTGACACGAACCGATAATAAATTCAACAAAAGTATACATGAGAAGTCTACTCAAAAATTTATTTTTAAACCGATCGACATGTATCAAAATCAAAACATATGAAATTCTCCTATCATCGTAAGCCGAACAAAATGTTTTAAAAATGTATTGTTTTCAGAGTTTTTGGATTTTTTTGATTTTCAATTTTTTTTTTACGTTCCTGGGGAACTTTTTTGTCGTTCTCTTTTTTGTCTTCCCAATTTTTTGCGGGTTTGAATAAATCATTTTTGAAGATATAATTCCTATTTAATTCCCCCCTGTTTTTGGAAAAAGTTCTTCACACCTGTGTAAATAAGAGAAGGATTTTTTCGGGTACTTAGAAACTTTCCAATAACGAAAAAGCACTAGGAAAGAAATCGCCAAGACCCAGGCATCGAAATTGGAAATATAATACATTTTTTAAATTTCAATTTTAATATTGAATGAAATTACCATTATAACTTGTGGTTTAAAATTTTTAAGACCATCAGTATTTTTTAACATAGAAATATACTAGAAGAAAACGACCCAGGAATCGTAATTTGGAATGTATGTAATTTTTTTATTCTAATTTAATTATCAATTGGAGTCATCTTTATAAATTGTGATTTTTAGCACAGAAATACACTATTAAATTTATTATTATTTTTAAAAAATAAGGAAACTCATTTTTCTCTCAGGCTTGAAATGGTTACAGCCCAATATGTCAAAGGTAATTTTGTTAAGAGTTCGATGTTTTAATATGGTAGTTTGCACGAGGCTGGCCTGGTATATATCATCAGTCACGGGCTACAGCATAAGGTGGGATCTGAACCACCAGAACCTCGGTAAAAGTACACAGAACCATTTCCGGAGGTACCGGCTCAGGGATCCAAGCCCGAACTTCACGTATGAATATAAATAAATTTATAATTTAAAAATTTATCAGAAATTTATCAAACAAATTCAATAATAAATGCATACATTTATAAAATATAAAGTTTGTATATGATCAAGCTCCAATCAAGTTATAATTATTATTAATTTAATTAATTTAAATTCTATTAAATACAAAATTCCAAATTTTGAAAACTTTCTGTAATTGTTATTACGATTCATGCGTCTTGTCGATTCTTTTCTAGTGTATTTCTATGCCAAAAAAAAAACCCCACACAGGCTCAGAAAAATGTTTAAGCCACAAGTTATGAAGATAATTTCATTGAATATTAGAAATAAAATTGTTAACGTTTTGAATATTTAAACACCAATTTCGATTTTTGGGTTTCGGCGATTTTTTTCTTGAGCATTATTGACACTGGAAAGGTTTCAAGTACCCGAAAAAAATTGTTTTTTTTTTACACAGCTGTTAAGAATTTTTTCCGAAAACAGGAGTGGATTAAATAGTAATTATCTCTTGCAAAATGATTAATTATAATCCGAGAAAAATTCGGCAAAGACTGTTTTATCCTCCAGGAATGCAAAACAAATAAAAACTCAAGAATATTCAAAAACTCTGTAAATAAGACATTTTTTAGCCACTTTTGTTTTTAACGCAGGTAACCAAGCTACATATCCATCGATTTAAAATTAATTACTTTTTTTAGGATACCAATACGCTACTTTTTTGCGTTGTAGCGACTTAGAATTCCAGAATTTTTTATTATCGACGCATCCTATTAGGATGGTCTAAGATAAAAAAGTATACATATTTCCATGCAAATCAGTTTTTTTTTACTAAAAATTAATGTTTATAAGTTGGTAAAAACTGCATTATATTTCGATCAAGAAATCAATTATTTTTTAATTCTGTAGAGGAATATTAGAAATTTTATATGAATTCATCAGAACTAAGGTGCATGTGAGGAAAGTAGTGAATAATGGGACCATACTCATTTCCGACTCTGTTTCGCAAAAATAGTAAAATAAAAATTCATCAGCGATGACCGCAATAGTCTGCAATCAAAACCTCGTTTCTGGGTCCATGGGATTCCCATTCACTCTCTCCATACTCTCTTCAAGATCTCTCAGATCAAATCTTTCTACGAGAAAGTTGGGGGAAGAGAAACAGTTCTCCGATTCTCAACATAACACTTTCATGGGTACATCAACTTGCGTTTGGTGCCGCATAAAATAACAACCAATTAAAAATAATATTCCCTGTACTTAATTTGCACTGAGAAGTTGGAAACAACTTTTAGCAGATAACTTCAAATTAACTTAATAGCTGCGGCCTTAGGGGCTTTGAATAAGAGACGAAAAGAAAAACTAAGAAAGTTATTTGTGTTAATATAGCTATAAAGAAGGAACTTTTTCAATGAAAACAAAATTAGAGAATTATGATCAACAGAAATCTGTCTTGATATGAAATGTCAATGGTGATAATTCACGTGTTTAACATTAGGGACTTTCCCGCAATAAAATATTGTGTGAAACTTATGATTCCTGCGTCAGAAAAATTAGAGAAAGTTTGGAAAGAGTATAAGTATAATATAATATTACAGAGAAGCTGCATCTCGAAGTTCAATGACGTTCATGTCTTTAATAAATATATGAACTCAAAATTTTAGAATAATTTCATAAACTTTTAGTTTTTTTGTAGAAAGATAAACTGTTTTTGTTCTTTCCATACATATAATTGAACAGCGAACAGTCGATCAAAGTGATAGGAAGCATTTCTTATCAATATTGTCCATCAACTCTATAGATTACACAATGTCACACGAGTAAAGAAGCGTGCTTGAGAAAATTGCTTCACAGTAATAATATTTATGAACAATCAATATTTCACGACTTAATATTTAGACGTCAGACGTGATGCAGTCAAGTAAATGTTAAAAATTGGAAAGAGAGGATCACATAGATCGAGCAAACTTTACATGATAATGCGAACTGAATATGGATTACGGAAAAGATGAATTAAGTAAGAAACTGGACGAGGAAACGTGAAACGTCATGAATATTTGTAGATGGAGAACTGGGTATGTATAGAACAAAAACTTTAAGCATTGAATTATGTAGTCAACAACCACCTAGTACATACACATTATTTCATAACAATCGTTTATTCAGCTCTTTAATCCATACAAAGAAGTGCATTTAAAATAAAATAATTTCCAATTTATGAACTTTTGAAAATTGAGACTCCGGATTGAATTAGAAAAAAAAATTCTTCGTTTAAACAAATTTCTTTATATCTTCAATTTTCATAAATTCAACTCATGTAGGGAATTAACTTGAATTCCATCCAAAAAATATTAACAAAATTCCTATTTTTCCTTATCAGGGTTCGTATGGAGTCGAGCTTAACAATTCAGTCCCCTTATTCATTCCGAAACCTCAATTTCAAAATTCTGATCCTTTTTTTATCGCAAGTATTGGAAGTTTGTCTAGATTAAATGTTTCAATAATTAATGCATTTTCATGTTATTCTGAATTTTATAGTAATAATTATTGGTGTTGTAAAAAAGTGTCTTACCAGAAGAGAAAAAAAGATCCAATAAAAAATAGTCTCCCCCGAGACTTTGGGTGGAATGGAAACTATTTTCCGAACATGTCACATGGAGAGAGCAAAGCGCCCGACAATAGCACGACAGAACGTCTTTGAAACAGTTTTGAAACAGTACGAGTCAGTCCAGAAGTTCGAATGCGAACAGCCCGCGGGACGTCTTCGGAC
>JAUELO010000332.1:5448012-5459122 GCA_032357855.1 Amphibolips quercusostensackenii
AAAACAGTGCCCTTTAAAGGGTTAAAATTGTAATCAGGTCAAAAGAAATATTCCCTAATTTTGCTCAGTTTCATAATAATATATATCATATTACTTTTTACAGTGCCTGCTTGCTATACTGGAATCTGTGAAGTTTCACGAAGAGTCAGTGGCACAATTTTTAAGATTTCAATAAATGAAAATCTACTGGGAGACAGTGAAAAGTCCTTCAAAATACATTCGTTATTTATTTATTTGTCATTAAAATTTTTTGCTGAAATTTCAGTGACGGGTACTAAAAATTCCAGTCGTCTTTTTCCTGGTACTGATTCTCAGTGAAATTACAGATTCAAATTTAGATAGAAACGAAAATTCAAGTTAGATACATCTCTATTTATATAGTAATTATCATTATAAGTTTTACTTTATGTTTTTGTTAGAACTCTGAACTAATAAAATTATTTTTATTTTGTTTCAGGTAAGTCCAGTTTTTTGGTATTACAAAAATATAGAGCAATACTGTATGTAAGTATTATGGTTGGTTTTCGAAGACAAAAATTTATTCACTTATCTCAGACATTAATTAATTCATTAATTTAGTCATTCATGTATTCATTGTTTAATTTGAAACAATTCCAATTCCATTTTTTTTTAATTTTGCAGTATTTTAAAAATTTAAGGGAAAAAGGCTTTTGTTATAATGCTCTAGATTTTGAATATTTTATTTTAAAGGGTTAATTGTAAAATATTTTTTGTTAAATCATCAAATTTGGACTTTAAATTCTTAAATTGATTAATTTATATTCGTAGTGTATACACTGTCGGTACCGGTAAAAAAAATGTTTCGGTACCGACACCTCCCCACCCCCACTACTTTCCAACATCTCGTGAGAGCGGCAAGACACCTCTGTGAATGGTCACAGAAAGAATGTTAGTAAAATCCCTATCCCCGCATCTCTCTGATTCGTATTCTGTGATTAGTCACAGAAATAATTTCAGTTTCAACCCTAACCTTTTGCAATGCAACTAGCAAGATGGCTGATATTGAGGATCAGACAGTAGCATCAAACACATGAGGAAAATTAATTTTTAAATGTTTTTGTCTGCAGTTTAGGCTCTATACTTAAAATATGCTTTTAAAAAAAACCGGTGAAAAAATGTTTGGTACCGGTAATTTTTTTTGACCGGTACTGACTATTTTTTTACCGATACAGTAAAAGGCGGTCACTTATCTAATTTAGAAAAAACTTCTATTCTATATTAGTTGTATTTAAATATTTATTTTAGTAGTTTTCAACATTTCGCTAAAGTTTTAGTAAATTGTGTTTAATATAATTGGTAGAACTGTTTACTAAAATAATTAAGTGACCGTGTTTTCACTAATTCAGATTTAGACAGCACCTATATCCAGCAATTCTTGATCTTGAAGTTTAAATCAAAGGTCATGATTAAAATTCTGGCAGTTGAATCTGAATATCGTTTAGGCTCCTGTAAATTCCAGATTCTAGATAGTAACTCGGGCAACCTTCGCGGAAATCGATTATTATCATTCTTTTACAAATGTTTGATCAATATGAAACTTCGGGTTGATATTTAGTTAAACTGCAGCATTTCGTGTTTCACGACATGGAAGTCAAAGTCGATAGTTTCTAATAGACGAACTCTTGCCTTCCTACTTGTGATGTAGTTTCGAAAACTTTTGCACTCCCTTTTGCATCCTCCCGTGTTTCCTAAGAATTTCTAATTAGAGGCCTCTCTGCTTGTAAACTGAAGAACATCTTGAGAATTCTAGAAGTGAAGCTTTTAATGCATTTGCAACTGATCATCATTCTCGTAATATGTCATTACTATCCTTACTTAGAGTAATCTACTTCTGTTTTAAGTTTTTTTTTAGATTGATTGCCAAGTAACACGAAATTGTCGAAGTTTTTTTCAAATCTACAAATTGTTTTTTAAATATAGTTATCAAGCGGCTTGGCATTTTTCTTCTTTTGCGGTGGATAGTAGAAATGAGTAGATAAAACTTGAAGGAGCGGTGTAGCTATATAATGTAGGTCTTCGGACACCGCCTTATTCATTCTAACAAGTATCACAAAACTCCATTTGCATGATTAGCTGATACGCAATTTATGTTTGAAAAAGGAGCAAAGGATTCTCGTCAGAGGATCTCGTCTATTTATAATTTGTTTGTCTTATTATTATTTTTATTGTATGGAAAAGTTTTTCTCTTTTTCTTTGAGGAGTAATAAAAATGATATCCAAAAGGGATAATTTAATTGAGTGTAAGGGGGTCGCGAATCGGGATCATGGTTGAGTAACGGATTCATGACCAGACAATGAAATCCCGACAGCCTAAGATGACAACTGTGGTCTTTGGATGTCCTTATATCGAAACGAACGATCGATAAATTCCATAAGAGAACGTTCTGCGTTCAGGTGGTTGTTATGTAAACCGTGAACCCCTGGGGAATTCAATGACTGATGCATACGAGCGTATTCCCAGTTTTGCGACTTTATCGAATAACCAACAGTGATTCAGTTCAATCAGTTCAATCATATAATTTCATCGTCACTCGTGACTGATCACTGATGAGATAAGTCAGTGATGTAGTGCTACCGTGACATAAAACTCTGATCACGATTGTAAAAAAATACTCTCAGTGTTTCATTAATTAGGTGTCTATTTGTTTGAATTATGAATAAAAGATAAGGGAGTCAACTAAACGGGGAAAAATCAATTATATGTTCATCAATGTACAGTTTTAAACAGGCGTACTTTTTAATTTTTCAATCATTCTGATTTAAAAGCATTATTCTAAAATTTCTGATATTTTAAAACCTCATGGATTTGAAAGTTCAAGTTATACGTACAGTCTTTGGTAGTAAATAGTAATATAAAATTACAAAATAAAAAAAATATTTGTTTTCAAGCTAGAACTTTTTTTTAGTGCGCAAAAAAGTGAGTTTTTTGGATTTTGTTACATACGCGCAATAAGGAAGATTGAAGCGTGGATCAGGATTAAATTTGATGTTAGGATTACATAAAAAAGATTGGTAATTCTCTTCAAATTAATTCGGATGGATTTCTACCTGAAACTTTTGCCAGGGATTAAGTTAAGAGTTCAGGAAATGAGAATTTTAACCTAAAATCTTTCAAAGTGCAAAATTTCAACCACGAACAATAAATAAAAAAATATTCAACGTTAAACCCTTTATTTTGAAATAATTTGATGACTATACGACTGCTTCAAATTTCGCTTTGTCTATCTTTTCATCATTGCTTTGATTAAGTCTGAAATATTTCTTTAATTTCTAAAACTTCAATTTTACATTTTAATGTTTAAATTTTGCGTTTTTCGATTTTAATTGTTTAAATCCATTATTACAATTATTTTTTTAATATTCGATTACAATTAAATTTTTAATATTCGATTTCATTCGTTTTTAACTTCAAGTATTTTAATATTTAATAATTCACGTAGAATTTTGAATGTTTGTATTTTAAATTGTTAAATATTATGCTAAAGTTTCAATGCTTCAATTTTCAATTATTGCTTTCATAACGTATAAAATTGGATGTTTTTTTTGTTGAAAAGCCTTTAGTTTCAAATTTAATTGAAACCTCTTTATTTAAAATTGTTGTCTTAGAAGGCTTGATTTTTAAAATTTTAAAGTTAAAACCCCTTTAACATTGAATATATACCTAAAGTATGAAAGTTTGTATTCATTTTCAAACACATCAATTTTATAAATTTGGAACTTTTAGATATAAAACTATTTGATTTAAGTATGTAAAATTTTAAATGTTCAATTTCGAAAACTTGTAATTTGAAACTGTTAAACTTACCTAAATATACTTTTTTTAGAAAGTTTCCCCTGTGACGAAAGAAATTTTATATGAAAATCAAGATATTCAAGTATTCTCTCTAATTAGTGATTAATTTTTAAAAATTTCATTGAGTGAAAATCCACCGTCAATCAGCGAAAATGTACTAATTATGAATGGAATCCCAGTGACGTTTTACTAATCCTTTGGAGGGTACACGAAGAAAAATCAGTCTAGTAAACTTAAAGGATTCACAATAAATATAGGGACAGTGTAACTTTTCTTAAAGAAGCTTAAGTAATGTTCTGCAAGTTTTAGACTTTTTTCAAGTTCGCATTTTGCAGATGTTAACTTAAAAGAAAAGTTAAATAAATTCTGGGTAGTTCAAATATAGGGAGGAGCATTGGAGATCTATTTATTACATAACTTTATCTCTCTGTTTTCAATAAGGAAATTCAATTTATCTTTCGTATATGAGTGTACACTGTACATATAAGGTAAAACGGTAACCAAAATCGATTCTCGTTACGATGCGCGTTTTATTCGTTGTGCAAATTTGCACAATGTGGGCGCCAGCATAATGGGAAAAAGACCACTTCGACTGCCCATACGGGATCATTTTCAAAAGGAGTAACCTGTAATTCTCATCGGCCCTTTTAGTTTCACTCGTAACTACATTTAAAGTAAACGGTTACATAAAAGCATTACCTACAGAAGGTATACTCTCTCCACAAGAAATTAACCGATCACGGAAGTTCTCCTTGACTCCTCTGAACCTCTGCGCTTATTTCCATGGAACGTATGGTTATCTATTAGAGTGATCCTTAAATACATGTTTAACATTCTTTTTCAAAATTATTTTGCTCCCAACTTCGAAATTTGTTTCAATGGCAAAACAAAATTATGCTTTCCAAATTTCGATCAAATCTGTTAATATTTATACCTCTCGCACACCACTTTAAGTTTTCCCATCAGAATTTTAAGTTTGAAAAATGAGGAACACCCTATTAACTAGCTGTATCCAAAACAAGGCGTTATACCTAAATGACCTCAAATTTTAGACACAAATGAAAATAAAAATAACAGGTTCAAAGTGTCTACCGGAAATAGAGTATAAAACCAGAAACGAAATTTTCATTAAGAGCAGAATAAACGAAAGCATAGAAACGAAAGTCTAATTTGAATTATTTATGCTAGGCTATAAAAAATAATGTGCAAACAAAATTTTGCTTTTAATGAACCTAATTTGAATGAAAATCATTTTTTACACCAGAAATTGTATGGTGGTTTTCACTTTGTAAATATCATTATAAAGGTTCATGAGAGCAGTAATTTTCAGAGGATGTTGGATAATACCAGGACTATCTCATTTATATCTGATGATAAAAAATGATAACCTTAAAAAGGTTATACGTGTTACACAAAAAGTGACATCTTGGGATTCAGTGCGTAAGGAAAGTCAAAAGAAAGGTTTTCAGGGTGGACACTAGACCAGGAAACCGAGAATTTTTTGAGACCGGGAGAAAGGGAAATGACAGCGATTTTATTTTTTGTCCGGGAATTTTAAAAATCTTTGAAGAAAAATCTATCCAATCACTTGAATCACATTATATAATGCATTTTAAAATGAGTTTGATTTCAACTTTGTTTTAAATGTTAAGTTTATTTGTTAACTTTTTCTAGTATTAAATCATTCAGTTTATAATACTTACTTCTAAAATCTTTGACTCTATAAATTTTTCATTTTAGGTCTTCATTTTTTAGCGTAAATTTTTAGTTAAAAAAATTTTCAAATAAAGTTGTGAAGACTTAAACAATTAAAAATTAAAAGCGCTTAAATTTGAAAATTGTTGATAAAAAACGTTCGAAGTTGATTAACTTTGAATAAAAATTAATTCATTCGAGAGCCTTAGTAGATAAACAAATTTGAACGTCGGATTGAAACTTTATAAGCTGTTTTCAATTTTTGAATAATTTTCAATTAATGGATTCATAATTAAACGCTTGAATTCAGTTTTAAAGGTTTTTATTAAAAAACAATCATTTTTTAATATTTAGTAATATTTGACTTAAACTTTGAACGTTACAATTTCAATTGTTCCATTAAAAAAGTTTTCATTCCTATTTGTATTTTATTTGTATATTAATTTGAAACGACTTAAATAAAAATTATTTTACTTAAAAGGATGTTTTGTATTTTTCAAAAACCTTTCAATTTTACGATTATAATTTAAAAGAAAGGAAGATGAACTTTTTTGTTTTTACATTTTTATTGTGTTGATGGCGGGAAAATTTGGTACTTTTAACATGCGTTAAAAGGCTGCGTGTATTCGTCCTGAAAAATTGTCAGAGTTGGAAAAGGGGATAAGATTAGTCCTAAACTTATGAATAATAGTTGACTACTCGTCCTGAATTTCGGAACAATGAGACACTTAGTTTCAATTTTGTTGAATTGACAGACATTTTATATTTTTAAGATTTTTTATAGATTTTAACAAAAGAAAATTTTGGTTTTTAATATTTTATGGATTTGAAGAATAGTTTTTTTATTTTTTACACTTTTATTGACTTGGAAGGTCTGACAATTTTAAAATTTACTTTTCTTCTGAATTAGAAGAGGTCATTTTTTCTATTTAATAATTTTATTAGGTTTAAGGGAATATTTTTTTTCAATTTTTTTCTGAATTGCAAGAGGCAAATTTTTTATTTTAATTATTTTTATTTTGTTGTAAGAGACGAAATTTTGGTGTTCAATTTTTTTCTGAATTGGAAGAGTTTTTATTGAGTTGTGTGGGAGGAAATTTTGGTTAATAAGTGTTTTTCTGAATTTGAGGAGGCTAATTTTTTCTTTTTACCTTTCTTATTGAGTGGACGGGGGAAAATTTAGTCTCTTTAACATTCAGATGAAAGGTGGGAACTTTTCATTTTCAATTTTATACTGAATTGGTAGAGGGAAATGTTCTATTTTTAACATGATTATTAATATGAGTTGAAAGAGAGGATTAGTTTTAATTTAGATCATTGAGGATGATAGCGTGAATTTATTTTCTTTAACCAGAAATCTCTGAATTGTTCAGTTTATAAAGGTTTAAAATGTGTCATTTTGCGTTTTAGTAGTTTGTAATTTAAAATATTTTAATTGAAAAATGTTAAAAGCTTCCATTTTGTACTTGTAAATTATTTAGTGTTGGAATTAAAAACTTCGGAATCAAAAATTCATTAAGCTGCAATTTTAAAAGTTTAAAATTCAAAGGGGTTCCACTCTGATTGACTAAAATTGCAGTTTAGTTTTGATTATTTAAAATTAAATAAAATTTTAGTTTCAACAGCTCGAATTTTTTAAATTTCAATGACCGTGAAAAATGTTTGCGAACCGTGAAGAAACTGAGAAATGTCCAGAAATTTTTGTTCACGATTAAAATGATCACCCTAGGTTTTTTACTTTTCGTGGAATACAAAAAGAAGCCAGTGGGTGTGTTCGTGAAGAGGCGTTTCAGATCGAAGTAGGTAACCTTTGACATTCGACAGGATGCCTTTGCCCGATGAGTGCGATGATCTTGCTGTGGCAGGACCTTGACCCAAGCAGCAAACCAATCGCTTTCGATCGAATTTATAATGAACACATTTCCTTTTGTTGAATATTATTTAATAAAGTATATAAGCTCCTAATAAATGGACATAATTAATTTCTTCATAAAGAAATTTGAAAATTCTTTGCTTTGTAAAATTATGCAATCTTCAAATTAACAATTCGTGATTGTTAGCATTCATCTAGAAAATTAATCATTCGAAGGTGGCGAAATAATTATGAAATGAGAATCAGCATTACTTTGTCAGTCTCCATGCTTCAGATTATCGATTATGACATCAAGTTACAAAATAAATCCATAATAATAAAACTACGTTGAATTAGATCTGTTCGTCCATCCACGTTGAAGTTTCTACGTTTCTATTTATTTGGAATTCTTTTATTTTTAGATTTTTTCCAGGATTTTTTTATGAGCACAATGCGTGTAACTTGGTTGACCTTTTAAATAGTTGCAAAATTGACATTTCAATTTTCTTTATAATAATTTGAGAAAAATTCTGTTTTCACAAAAAAAATATATACAGGCCTTGAGAGCAACTAAGCAATTAAAAATTGTAAGCTTTTCAAATTTAAATATTCAAAATTGAATTTAAATCTTGAATTAACTCGATATTATTATTGAGCATCATTTAAGTGTTGTTCTACCTGATATTAGTCATACAAATATAATTTTGCTTTCTCTGCAAAAAATATGACAAGCATGTATGATTTCGCACTGATGCTCTCAGTGAAAGTGGGAATATATCGTTGAATACTTTCCACACCTGTATCAGAATGCCGCGAAATTAAAATCTGGTTCATAATTTAGTATAAAAGAGAATGCAACTCACTGAATGCATGATTTGATAAAATAATGGTGGGGGAAATATTACACTTGGACTTTCAAAAATGAGTCACTGCTTAAAGCAACCATAAAAAGTATAATTCAGATACTTTATCAATTACTAATCGAATCTAGTTTCTGATTACGAAATTATGTTAATTGGTCATGTCAACTAGCCGGAATAAAAAAAAACAGATCTCATTACCATAATCTTTCATATAGGTACTATCTTTCACTCTGTTTGAAATATTTATTAAATAAACGTAAATTTTCCTGACCTACGGGTCCTATTATTAAAATAAAAGGTAAAATAGGCAATGTTTTTGAAAAAATAATGAAATATACAAATTGCAGAGAAGAAAACAGATTATAATAAAAGAAAATTCCCGTTATATATGACTAATTAAAAATGTTTATTTTTTATTTTTAATCATACAAGCCAGTTAGGGAATTTAGGATATAATTTAGTGTCTTCAGTTTTTTAAGACTGGATTTATTTCCTTCAAACAAATTTTTAATTATGTTGCTTTTTCGATTGCAATGTTGAAAATTTTGCGTCTTTCTTCAGATTCCAGGCTTTTAAGTTAGAAAGTTTAAAATAGTGCTGTGTGCTTCAACCAATTAATCATTTGACAAATGCCAAACGAACAAAATCGGTCAAATCAGCCAATGATTCATCGAATACAACCAGTGAAACTAATAAACAATCAAACCAAATAGTCGATTATAAAATCAATCACCTTCAGCGCGGAAATGATAGTGGTCGTCATAGTAAAATATTTAATCATTTCCTCACTTTAGATGATTAATATTTATTTGTTTTTATTGTATATTTTTAGCGCAATTTATTCAGTGGACCATTGGCCGATTTAATTGATTTTGTTTGCTAAACGGTAAGTGCCATCAAACAGGGTAATTTCGGGCATGTGAGGTAAATTCGGGCATTCCTAAATTGATAGTATAGTTACTTAAGGTGGGTGGTTTTAACCAGAATCTAGAACCAGTTAAGGCTTCAACTGAATCCAGATACTTGGAACAATTTGGATTAATTTGTTCTGTCAATTTAAGGAAATTTAGGGGTGTCCGAATTTATCCCATGTGTCCAAAATTACCCTGTTTGACGATATTCATTTGTCCAATTGTATGTACCCAAATATCATTTTTCCTGAAAAGTATCAGAACATAACCAGTAGCGATATAGTACTTTTTAGGAACAATGAAATTTTGAACAAATGAATTGTTCCGTTAAACGATATTGTTAACCCGTTAAACGATATTGTTCGAAGCACACAGCACTAATCGGCTCTGCGTGGTCGAAAGAAAGTAAGCGCTATTTTCTTCAAAATTGAGTTAAGCACGTTTTCAGGTTGCATTTAACATAAATAATACTTATACACACTAATATTTAGTATAATAATGTTTTTTTATAAAAATGTTTTAATATTTAAAAACAATTAAGTGCATTTTGAAACTGTAATGAGAATTCAAAACACAGTAAGTGCACTTTTTGGTTTAACACTTACTTTGTTTCGACCGCGCACAGCCATAATTTGTAGGCGTTCTATTTTGGAAGATTTATTCATTTGAATCTGACAAAAATCATTATTTTTTAAAATGTGGCACCTCCTACAACTTTCTGTTTTTTGATTGCGATTTTTTTACTTGTTGTTTAATTATTTTTGTTATAAGAATTACAAAATTCCCTTTAAAACGCTCAAAATAGAAAGGTTTGAAAATTGAGGGCCTTAATTATAGCAGAATTTGAGATTAAGATGTTCAAAATTTAACTCGAAATTGAATTATCTCAGATGACTTTAGAAATGTCTAAATTTCATATTCAAAGCATTTCAAATTACGCAATTAAATTTTTCAAAATTCTATGATTTTATTTTAAATTAAAGTCTTGAGATTTCAAAAGTTTGAAGTAAAAAGGTTCCAAATGAAATAACTTTGTATGTGTCTATTAAATTTAAACCGTTTAAATTACGATATTTGAAAAACTAAAAATGATAATAGCACTTTTCAATTTTTAATTAAAAGCGTTCAAAATTTAATAATTCAAAACCTTTTACATGTAATAATTTCATATCTATCAGTATTAAAATTTGAACAGTTTCCAATGTGAACAATTCAAAATTGTATTATTTAGAAATTAAAAACCTTTTAATAGTTAATTTTAATCAGATTCCCAGAGTTTTTTAAATAAAACAGCTGATGAACAAATACCTAAAATAAGTTCCTTCTGAAAATTCAATTAGTATTGTTCAAAATTGAATCATTTAAAAATTTATTCATTCATAATCAAAACATTTTAAATTAAAAAGTTTTAAATCTCTAAATTTAGGTCGTTTAAAACTTTGCTTTTAGTGAAATGTGTCTGTGCATGAAATCACTAAAAATGTTAACTGATTCAAATTCAGAGAGAAAGAATGATTCTTTAAAACAGTTCCAAATTAAATAATTTTACATTAAAATTAAACTATCTGAAGTCACGTTTTTAAAATTGGAAAATTTATCTGAATTTTTTTTAATTCAACTAGTTAACATTGATTGATTTAAATTTATAGATTTGATCGTTGAGCGGTTGCAGAAAGAACAATTCTGCATCAACACGAAAAAAAATTGTATTTGAGGAATTACAGAATTAGTTTCGATGTGGCGGATATCAGAAAAAATCCGTAATAATTACAGACTTACGTTTTTGTAGATTCTACACAACTTTTTCTATAAGAATTAAATATAATTCAGCAGGAATTCTTTAACGGGACAGTAGTTTTAGCAACGGAAATCTTTGAAATCTGCAAAACTAAAGTCTGTCAAAAACAAAGCAGAAAAACTGGATATTTCACAGAACGCCTCTCAGATCAAAAACAGAACAAAGTTCTGTAATTTC
>JAUELO010000333.1:72564-84918 GCA_032357855.1 Amphibolips quercusostensackenii
TTATGAAATCTGCTTAGTTGTACTAAATTATTGCTAGGGAAACATAATTTAATCATTTTTTTAAATAGTTTCTGCTGGTTTTTAAATTTTAATTAGGAAAGTTCAATGTTTTCTCGATCGGTCTAGAGTTTTGTCTAGAATCTAGGTTTTAACCAGTTAAGGCTTGAACTGATTCCAGATTCTTGAAACAGTTTTGTGTAATTTATCCTATCAATTTAATGAAATTTAGGGTGTCTGAATTTAACCCACATGTCCGAAAAACCCCGTTTGACGGTACAGACATTTTCTATTTTCAAAACAAAACACAGCAGTGCTATTTGAAGTGTATTCAGTGTTTCGATGACTTAAGATAACTTTAAGGAGTTAAATAAGTATAAATTTAAATTTATACTAGCATAGTATCCTGATTATCAAAAAAAAATTAAAGAATTGAAACATAAGTGAAGGGAATTTTGTAAAAGCACTCTCTAAATCTAAATTAGTGAAAATTTCACTAGTTAAGTAAGTAAATGTATGGTTCACTAACAAAATAGTAATATTTTGAGGTTTTACTTTTAAAATAGTGAGTATTTTACTAGTATCAATTAGTAAGCATGGTTCACTATTATTTAGTAACTTCACTTTACTAATTCATAAGTAACCTAGCGTGATGACTAACGAATTAGTGAAATGTAAGAATTTCACGAAGTCACGAAGCGTTCAATTGGCGTTAAGATTTTTACTAATGAAACGATCTATACTGCTGGTATTGAGTAAGTACAATGAAAAAATGTATTATATAGTAATCTAATGATTAAATGTATTGATATTGTGATATAATATTTTACTTATAACGATAATTATAATATATAATTCAATTTTGAGGTTACGTTGATCAAAACAAACATTTAATTCCAATGATACAAGAGGAATACACAGGGCGTATTGTCTTAATAATGTCTTTTATTTTAATTATTAGATAGATCATTGTATTTTTCCAGCGAAAATGTCCTGATGCTTCAACGAGCCTGAAAAGCTTACCGCACAAGAGTTGGGGAATGAGTTCTGCCACTGCAAAGACACGGACTACTAATTGCTTAGTCGATTTTTACTAATTCATAAGTGGGCAATTTTCATTAATAAAATTAGTAGTTTTCTACTAATCGTTAGTGACGGACTTCTCCCTAATTGAATTAATGAAATTTCACTATCAACTAGTGAAATGCAGATTTAGAGAGCATGTGAGTAATACAAAAAACATATTTCAGGAAAGCGAAACAACATTCTTATAAATTGAAATATTAAAATTAATATAACTTTGTAAGATCGTTAATATAAAATAAAATTTGATTTTTCTCATTACAGTTATAATAATTTGCAAAAAGTAAAAAGAATTGTTTTCTCATAAGATCATTGTAAAACGAATAGGACAATAGATAATTTTTCAAGAAAATAATTAATTTTTAAATTTTGGATCGAATGGTGCTATTAGTTTTCACGTATCTTGCATTTTTAAACAATGTAAAAATTAAAATTTTCCGTATAAAAATGTGCAATGGAATTTTAGAGAATTTTGGAGTCGTATGCACGCTGCTGCTACCATCACGACGTAATTCTCGTTCCTCTCGCGATTTTTCGTTTGTTAATATGTGGATTCTGACTTCAGTTTACTGCAAGTTATATGATTTTGTTTACTGACATTATTATTTTTGGTGTCTATTTAGTTTTATTAAAATGGGTAAGATTTAACTTACTATTAAAGAATAAGTGAATAGTTTAAAGGTGACTAGGAAAGTGTCCTTGGAAAAATTAAGGTTCACTAAAATGTATTTTCAGAAAAATTAAACATCTTCGAAGCTTATGGTGTGCAGAAATTAGAAAACGTACTGCACAATCACCGGACTTAACTTAATTCTAAAACATATTTACGTGCCTTTTCTTGTGCACAAATTTAAAATGATATAAAAATGTTGGAAAATTACAACTTCAGGTAGCTGGTTAGTATATGTTTATATGTAATTTGATATATCGTTCGTACAATTTTCGCATTTATTGTATCTTTTCATGTTTTTAATAATTTATTATTTGATTTCAATAAAATTCTTCTCGTAGTAAAACCAGTTTTTAAAATAATGTATTTAAAACTACCGTTTAAAACAGTTACTAGCAATACATTTACAAATTCATTTAGAAGTAGCATTGCCAATTCCTTTAGTAGATATAGTTACTAGTTCATTTAGTCGGTTGTTCTTTTGTATTCAATTATTAGATTTTCGCTAATTAGCAAATTTTCTACTGATTTCTACTTATTCAGACTTAGATAGTAAAGAATTCCGCCCAGTAAAAATTTATCAGTATAATCAGCATAGTATGTGAAATCAAATTTTGCCAAGTAATTTAAAATGATATCTATAGAATTTAAAATTTATTAAATTGATAATATTATAAAAAATTTTAGAATGTATTAAACTGATTGTACTGATAACTTTTCACTTGGCGGAATTCTTTGCATCGTAGATATTTTTGATGAGATTTTACTTATTTTTGAATAAAAGTTGTTAATAAATAAAATACTCGTTTCAAAATAATAAGAATATTTAATATTCAATAAAATTTAATGCATATATAATTAGTATTGATATTGATGCCCAGGACGAAAAATTATTGAAGAGATTATACATAATTTTTCCACCATCTATAATTTTTCTGCCTTGGTATTACAAATGAAATTATAACTGCAAACAGTTTTTTCATTGTATATTTTCCTGAATTCCAGAAGATTTAAAGCAATACGGTTCAAGAAAAGATATTCGCGGTTTTTACTTGACAGCGACTCACTACCGCGAATCTTGATTATTAAAACGTCGAATTTTGAGCATAAAAAGTGAAATATCTCTAGAAAAAAATAATGAGTAAACATTTTCTGAAAAATGGCACTGGAGCATCCAGAAAATTTATCCTGAAATTTTTAGACGAATCGGTTGACAATTGTATGTTACAGGTCGACTGCACTGCTAATAATCATACATTTGTCATGTTTTCTGAATCTGCTGCATCTAGTTTCTGAAAAATGGATAATGTAGTATGCTTACAAGTTATTTTTAGCGATTTTTTTATTAAGTTCAAAAGGTTTTACGCAAATCAGATAAGAATTGTCTAAGATATTCATAAAAGGGGCTAAGTGCATAGATAGTCCGAGAAAATATATTCGCTGTTTTTTTTTACTTGGTGTTGATTTATTACCGCGAATTTTGACGTATTATTGTCATAAAAAATTATTATAAGAAAATTCATAGATTCGCAATTTCTTTTAATGTTACCACTTTTTGCTTTTAAATCTGAGACAATAGGTTCGATCAGTCCAAATCAAGTCCAATCCTTTTTTTAAGGACGTTCTAAAAAATGATTGAAACCCATTGAAACCGATTGAAACCGATTGAAGCTGACTGACCCCATTTTCCCCGAATAAGAAATACTAGAATTAAACACTTATTACAACAAAATTTATAGATTCGTAATTTCTTGTAATCTTATCTCTTCTTTATTTTTAATTTGTTTCAATAGTGGTTTTTAATTGGGGACAATAGGGTCAGTTGGTAACAATCGGGTTCAATCATTTTTTTTTTTGATTTAAAAAAATATATTGGACCCGATTGGGACCGATTCACCCCACTGTCTACTATTAGGAAACACTGTTGAAATCACAAATTATTATTATAAAGAAATGTATAGTTTCGCCAGTTCTTCTAATCTGACCTCTTCTTTTTTTTTAATTGGTTGCAATAGTGCGTTTCTTGAATGACCCGATTGGAATCAATTAATCCCATTGTCTCCGAATAAGAAACACCATTAACAGCGATTTGTTAAATTGAATTAAAAAGGAGTTAACGATCAAGTTAGATTATATTCATCGGTTTCAATTGTGTTTTTTAATCGAGGAAAATAGGATCAATTGGTCCTAAACTAGGATCGATTGGTCCTAAAATATGCTTGTTAAATGAAAGGTTTTCATTTAGTAAACAAAAGTGCAATTTTAAATAAAACATTTTTAATTAGCTTAATTCAATACTTTTTTATTGACAACATTGTAGGAATAACTTTAATTTTAACTGGAGAGAAACGATCCATAATTTTTTTTTAAGCCACAATAAAAAAAACTTTCGATGAACCGTCAGACCTCCTAGTCATTCTCCTTTCTGAAAAGAGCGATCGCAAAATCGACACTAAATTTTAGCTATTTTCTTCAATTCAAACTATCACATAAATTTTATTTTATTTTTGCATTGGTGAATGATAAGTCGAAAAAATGGTTAAATTTACTATTTTTAGGACGAATAATATTTTTTTTCAGAGAAAAATTGTTAAAAAAAGAGAATCTTCTTCTAAGACAAAGGGATCTAGTTTTAAGAATTTAATACAAAAAATGGACTTAAATCTAGCTTCAAGAAAAGAAATTGGCTTAATTTAAGTTATAACAAAATTAATCTGTAATGAGAGTAAGTCATTGTTTCTGTGCATAATTGGATTTCAGTTTTTAAAAAAGACTGTTTTATACCATTTTATATGGCCAATTTTAAATCGGTTTCTGCAAAAAATAAATTATTCTCAGATCAAAATATTCTTTGCGGTGAATGCGATGAAATTATCTCATCGATACCAATTAAAAAGAAATCTTCTTTGTTTTTATAATAAATAAAAATATCTGCATTGTTCTTCAACGTGCAATTTTGTGTTATATATCTATAGAAATTACTTATCCTGACATTTCTGCTGAATAAGATAAAATGAAAGTCCTACTTTTTCCCTTCTCTGCTATCGTTCGTCAATGGCGAGTCCAGTACCAAGATATGTAAATCTTTTCTTAGATTGAATTGAACAATGATCGGAAATTACACTCGTAGCGCCTATCAATTGCGATTATTGTCAGTAGAAAGGTTTCAGGATAATATATAAAATGCCTCAATAAATTCACTTTTATAGGTTTAATTCGCTATATGGGAAATATACCGAGGCACCGATTCAAGAAATTATTTTCCTATCCCTAATTATAAAATGATTGAAGAATATCCGAATTATTACCAAGCAAAAAATGCAGTTCTTTAAAGATTAAAAAAATATATAATTTAATTTTAATCTACAGTAATTAAATTAATTGTGAATTAATGTTACGATGTAAAGTGTGTGCAAGAAAAGCACGTGTCTCGATAAGATCTCAAATCTAATGTTATTTATTTTGCATCTTATCTTGTCTATTGGATTTATAAATAATCTCTGAATTCCAAAATGATGTGGAATAACTCAATCATTTTTGTCAGAGTCAGATTTGAATTAAAAGACAATAAATATACCACCAAGCGACCTTTACGACGATCAAAGGTGTTCTACAATAATTTTGCAATTTAATAGAGGAAAAATTTAACATATTCGATTAAAATTAAAAAAAGAGTAACTTTATGAAACTAAATTAATTTTGAAATTTTTACCCTAAAATTTAAAAGAAATCGAATACTTCAGTAAATAAAAATTTGGATCATGATATAATGTAATCTAAAAAGCTTGAATTTTTGATTGAATTCTAAATAAAATAAAATAAATCTCTTCACTATTTCAAATTCATCCGAAGACTGTTTAAACTTTTCCAAATTTGAAAAATCCTGACCATTTTTTTGAAGACAATAGTAGAAAATAAAATTTTTAATGATTCTTGTATCAAAATAAATTTCAGTTTCAGTTAAGCAGCGATAGGTTCGGTTATACTCGGATGGAGGCCGTATTCGTTGTACTAGATGGGATGTATTCTCTTGATCTAAATATACTAAAACTAATACTATATAAAAATTATTCTGAAAATCTGCCCGCTGGGCAGGCACACTCTCATCGCGCGCGGCCCGGTTCGCTCGCAAGTTTGAGCGCGTCTGTTGGATATCGCGCTTCGCGCTCGATGATATATTCATCTCGTGTTTCGCGCTCGATGACGTATTTACCTCACGCTGCGCACTCTGTCTTTGTACTTCCTCCACATTTGTGCACACACCTTTTAAAATTAATGACCAAATAATCGAAAATTGTTATTTGGTGATTGCGAATTCTCTTTTGTTAAAGCTCCTTCGGCTTTAACGAACAAATTCTCATCACGTATCTTGTGCTTCGCACTCAACTTTGTCCAGTGTACGAACTTTTCTACATTGAGTTTAACTGTATTATATGAAATGTATATTATAATTATTTCTGTACCTCGGCCTGGGACTGTTAATTCAGATATTGCGAAATAATGTAAACATTTTATTTTTCATTATAGCTTTAATATTGGTGCTTTATTTTGTATTAATTTTGATTCTCAGCCACCCTAAAAAATTTCTCATTTCAATAAATTTATATTATTACAATTCATAATATGCATTGATACTGAAACAAATGTATTTTTATTGTTTTGTGTTTATAATTTAAAAAATGCGCATCCTATCAAAAAGAATTTTGTTAATTAACATTTTATTTTTCCCAAAAATCAATTTTTTTATTTGCAATATTATTTTTTACGATTGAAAAAAATACGCATCCTACCAAAAAATAAGTAGTAAAAAATGTGTAGTTCTTTTTTATCTAAACAACTTTTGTCTAATAATATTTTTTTACCTTGTGCCGCTTTTCCACAATTGAAAAAAATGTAATGTTATTTTTTATAATTAAAACAACAACTACGCACCCTATCAAAAAGTAAATAATAAAAAATTTGCGGATCTTTTCTGGGTGCACAATTCTTGTTGAATTATATTTTTTCGTAGCTTGTGTCATTTGTCCGAAAATTTAATATTTTAATTTTTAATTTTATATTTTACGATTAAAACAAAAACTACGCGTTCCATCAAAAAATGACTGATAACAAATTTACAGGTTTTTTTTGGATAAAGAACTTTCTTCTGTTAATTTTTTTCGATACCTTGTGTCGTTTTTCAAAAAATTTAATTCTTTTATTTTTAATGTTATTTTCCACGATTGAAACAAAAACTGCGTATCTTATAAAAAAACGAATTATAACAAATTTGCAGCTCTTTTTTTGTTAAACAACTTTTGTTAAATTATATTTTTTTGTAGCTTGTGTCGTTTGTCCAAAAATTTAATTTTTTCATTTGTAATTTTTATCTTGAGGAATAAAATAAAAACTATGCGTCCCGTCAAAAAGTGATTAATAACAAATATGTCGATATTTTTTAGATGCACAATTTTTGTTTCATAATCTTTTTTCGTATCTTGCATAGTTTGACCGCAAAATGAAATTTTTTATTTTTTATGTATTTTGTGCGATCAAAAATTGAATTTTCGATTTTTCAAAAAAATTCAAAAAGTTGTTATGATAATCTTGTGGGAGTTTCAAAAAGAAACGTTTTTTATCTTTTGACATTTTTTCATATCGTACCTTGTTTGGCTTTATATTTTTATGCTCGTTTGTTTTTTTGAATTTTGAAAATGTTATAACTCTGATAATTTTCTTTTTATCAAAAAAGTCATTAGGATAAATTGTTTGATTTTCTAAGTAATGCGAAAATCCGTACATGGAATTTTTGAATTTGAAAAAAAATCGTTTCAAAAATGTGAAAATGCTTCAACTTTTTGAATTGTTATCCAAAATAGCTAGCTAACGAACTTGACCTTCAGTTTGCGACACTTAACAAGTGTACCAAAGGTCAATCGAATAGATTAATTCTTTCAAAGTCATCGTGCTCACAGACAGACATATAGGCACACATGCATACACACAGGCAGACACATTCGTAAAAACCTGTTTTTCGGGTTCAGGAGGTCTCAAAACGTGAACATTTGACAAAAGCGGGGAGGGGGGGGGTCAAATTTTACACAAATCTAATACCTTCTCTGATGAGAATCTAAAAAGTTTAATACCTGAGCAAGTATTTTGGAATTCATTTTTATTCAATAACTACATTTTCGAAATTAAATCCGTGTAATAATTATGAAATTTGTTTCTAAGTTTTTATTGGAAATTCAAATTTCAAACAACTTTGCGTCCAAATAAATTAAATGTGGAATTAATTTAAAAGCAACCGGATGTGAGTTTTCAGTTTTTAAAACGAGAAATGGGGATTTGATTTTACAGTTGAACAAAAATTGTGTGAAGCAAAAATGAAGTTGAGTGAAATTGAGATTGAAATGAAAGTTTAGAGTATTTTTTTAAAAGGTCGAAATCACAAAACTTTAAAAATGTTACTATTATTCTTGAAGAAACTAAATTTAAGGCAAACGTAGAAAAATATTACGGAGAGATAATGGATTTTAAACAAAGTTAGGTGTTTTAAAATTATTCAAATAGTAAAATAAAAATAAAGAATAATAATAGAGTAAAAGGATAAAATGTAGTATCAAATATTGAAATAAACATTGCCACGGGATAAAAATACAGAGTATACCAACATATTTAATAAAAATTATATGAATATAATTTTAAAAAGTGTTATAATTATTATTTCACTTCGTACAAAAGAATGGCCAAAAAAAATGTTATTTTTTCCAATTTCGAAATCAGCAGGTAGTGTAAAAGTTGCCGTTTATTATTGGAATCAAAAAGTTTCAATGATATAAAAAAATGGTTATATCGTCAGGGACCATTTTTGTGACATAAAAACTTGCCAGTTACTGTATTCTTAAAAATGGTGCTCATTTTCGAAAACTAGACAATTTTATCTGGATGAAGCACGGAACACTAAAAGCAAATTAATTATTTTCATAAAAATTTGCATTGAAATGTTTGAATGAAACAACTAATAGTTATACCTATATTCACGAGAATAAAAAATTCAATATTGAAAGCATAATTTCTTGTCCTAACTTAATTAGATAAATTCAAAGGTCAAAAAAACATATGTAAAATTAATTAAATTGAGTGGAATTTGCACGAAGCATATAAAATTCAGCTAAATTTTCTTTTGATTGCCATTAATTCATTTGATTTGTATTATATGCAGTGGAATTTATTTGAATCATATTCAGTTCATTAGAAGTTCTTTGAATTATCCGGAATTCAGTAGAACTCAATTGAAATAACCGAAATTCAGTGGAGTTCAGTTAAATTAGATGAAATTTATTCAAAATGAAGATGACACTAATTTCATTTACCTTTAAATTTTTTTAGCTATTTGGCCTTGATTATTTTTGAATTTTTTGCCTTATACCTCGAATTCAAAATAAGTTGGAACTTACTAATTATATTATATTTTTAGAGTGTAATTTCTTTCCACTATTCAATATTCTTAAAAGTTTTGAAAAAAATTAGTCCACGAAATACGAGACAAAAATTAATGATATAGAAAACGAGGGGTTAACCACTCAAATTTAGAGTATGTATAGTGTATACCAGCAGATGGCAAAATGTCACAGATTCCACAAGATTTCATGGGATTTCTAGATACTTCCAGAGATTTTAAAAGATTTCACAGTTATTCATACAATTTCTATTTTTTATAAAAAAATAATCAAAATTCTTAAAGATTGCAAAAGATTTCAAAGATTTTAAGTGATTTCAAAGATTTTAGGAGCTTTTAAAAGATTTGAAAATAATTCAGAAGATTTTAAAGGAGGTCTTAAGATTTTAAAAGATTTCAAAAGATTTTAAAAGTTTTCGGAAATTTCACAGAAACCACTAGTGTTTGATAATAACGCGTTACCCTGAACGTTACATTTTTTTAGTAACGGTAACGCGTTACTTATTTTAAAAAGTAACGGCAACATTAACACGTTACAATTCTTGGGTAACTATAGCGTAAAGTAACGTAATTTGTTCTACATTACATTATGCAAATTTTTAATGACATTTATATTGCTTATACTACATTATATGTCTATATTATATATTATTAAATCTCTATATATTGGCCTGACAAAAAAATAATTTTCCTCTCGTGAAAATTGGCGTGGAATAAAAAAAAACTTTTACTAAAGAATTCTAATAGTCTGAAAATGTTCTTTTGGACAACAGGGAAACAACTCATAATATTTGAAATTCTGAGAATATCTTCTGATTCAAGATAGGATTAACATTTTTTACTTTGGTTTTTTAAAAATAATATACATTTAAAAACTGCGAAAAAATCTTTTTGTTAAAATTTTTCATTATATTTATGTATGTCTCAGTCAAAAATATATTTTTCTTTTGTTATTAAAATTAAAAACATGTTTACAGAGCTAACATAGTACTTTAAAATTAATTAAAATGGCCAAATCGAGAAAATAATGAAATAAATTATTTTTAAAAAGTTTTCGTAACCTAAACAGATTTCTATCGGGTGATTAGTGCTCACTAAAGAAATAAGCCGATATATTTTTTTTAATGAATGGCAAAATACACAATGTGAAAGTATTTGTTCGTTTCAGTTATTTTTATAAAATGATATTAATTTAAATACATAATTTTTTTTCTGGTTTCATTCTTCTTTTTTGCATTCAACAAAAAAATACACACAAAAATTCTCAGTAATTCTTCTCCTCGTTCAAGAAATTTTTAAAAATCTCATAATTGGGCTTTTATACGGGATATTATATCCGATATGTGCGATTTAATTTAATATTTACGTTTAAATATTTCGTTTGAGTGATAAAATTAAAAAAAAACTATATTTATTGAAATAAGAAGAAATTCTATTCAAATTGTGTCATTTAGAATTATTAATAGTGTAAAATAAATCTTTTTACAGATTATTGATGTAAAATTCCTTACAAATTTATGTAAATTTAAATATAATTGCTGAGTTCTAAAGACTTGAAAAAACGCTGCAAAGCTTTTTGGAATTTAAAATAATTTATTGAAAATTTAATTTAAAAAAGTAACGGCAAGGTAACGCGTTTCTGTTTTTTCAAAAACGGTAACGGTAATGGGTTAAAACTTTTTAAGATGCAAGGATAGCGTTATCGGTTTACTTTTAAAAATTTAGAAGGCGTAAGATTATTATCGAAGAAATAAGATTTAAATACAAATAATCACTTGCCGTACTAGGGAAAAAGATACGTAAGTAATTTTACGATTACGGTTTATTTTCTTATACTGGCAATAGTAAAGTCAACCTAAACGATAATATCACATAAGGTTCTCCTGAGTACAACAACATTATGATTATATTTTAAATTAATAAAAAAGATAAAAGATCTAACAGAAGTTGCTAAATATTTCAAAGACCTTAAAGATTTTAAAAGATTCTAAAGATTCCAAAAAAAATCAAGATTTTAAAATTTCAGTAAGTATTGTACACCAGATTTTAACAGTTATCAACTTCTTCATAGGAAATAATTATACTAAACTGAGGTAGAAAAATAGTAGAAAATGAAATCTCGAATCATACACTCTAAATTTAAATCAGTCGATTGTGACTGATTCAAATAATGCGAATTCTACGACTGACGAATCAGTCAAAAGTGACTTTTCAAATCAGCCAAATTGACCTATTAATAAAAGCAGTCATTTTAAATGATCCAATCTGTTGAATTTTCAACTAAAAAAGATCAAGTCTCAACAAACAATGGAATAGTTAAGTTTTCAATTAATAAAATTAATTTTCAACCAGAAGAAAATTAATTTTCATTTAAAATGATGAATTATTAAACAAAAGAATGAATTATTAGCAAAGCAGTTTAACTTGCGACCAAGTAGTTCAATTTTTAAAAGAAAAAAAACATTAAATGAATTTTTCTCCTTGAAGATTAATTTTTTTCCAAAAGTAAGATTTTTCAACAAAATAGTTAAATTTGTAACTAAAAGTATCAATTTTCAACCAAACGAATGAATTTACGTCTAAGATGATAAATCATTTACCGAAAGAATGATTTTTTAATAAAGCAATTCAATTCTCAATCCAATACATGAATTTTTTCATTAAAAAATATAAATTTTTGGTCAAGGAGATTAATTTTCTGCTAAAAAAAAACGAAATTTTTACAAAATACATGAATGTTCAACCAAAAGCTAAAGCTGGAACTAAAAAAGATCTATTTTTAAACAAAAGAACACGAATTGTCAACAAAATAGTTAAATTTTCAACGCGAGAGATAAATTTTCAATTAAAATTATGTATCCTGATCTTAAAAACCTAATTTTTAACAAAGTAATTTAACTTTCCACCAATTGGTTGAATTTTCAAATGGCAAAAAAATGAATTTGTCCCCAAAAAGATTTGTTTTCTATCACAAAGACGAATTTTTACGAACTTTTAATAGTTGAATTTACAACTAAAAAAGATAAATTTTCGACCAAAGTGAAATAGTTAATTTGTAGATGAAAAATTTAATTTTCGACAAAAAAAAACAACGAATTTTCAACAAAATAGTATAATTTTCAACCATAGAGATGAGTTCTTAACTTAAATGATGAATCTTCAT
>JAUELO010000333.1:141716-152858 GCA_032357855.1 Amphibolips quercusostensackenii
TTCCCAACTCAGGTATAAAAAAACTCTTAATCGAAGTATACCTGCCTTCCTTAACGAGCACATGCCTAATATCCGCTCAATTTGAATTTATTATTGAGCATAAATGTCTATTAATTTGTTCAATATTTCAAAAACAGTCCATCATTTAGTATAGTAGTAGGTTACTAGGGTAATTAATTTTCTGATGTATAGAGGACTTGGTTCTTATTCCACAGAATAATTATTGATATTGTAATTATCGCTTGGTCTTTCATCCTTATTTAAATGATATCTAAAAATGTGCAAAGGCAAAAAGTGTTACTAATTTGCGAGGACATGTAATAATTGAAAAAAGAACATTATCGCTTGACAATTTTGCAAATGATATATTTCAAATTTGAAAATTAAGAACATAGCATAGAAAAAAGATTTAATCTTTCAAATGAATATAGTCATATTTTAATTACATTGCAATTTTAAATGACTCAGAAATTAAAACGTCCCTTTTTTAAAAAGCTATGTTGATTTTTAATATCTTTAGATTATTAAAATAAACAAAATTTCTTCTCAGACTCTTCTGTTATATAAATTGAATTAGAAGTAGGTCATAAAATTACAATTCTGTCTAATAGAAAAATGGTTTCAATATACAAATACACAGTAGTAATCTTATCAGATTCATATTATGAAATGGGGAATATGTAAGTCGCAATAATCGCTTTTTAAAAATAATCGCAAATTATCACAGAATAATTAAAATATGTATTTTATATTGTTTAGGATTATTAAGTTATTTTCATTAAAAACATTTTTTTTAAATTGAAATTGGTAAAGAAATTTAAAAAAGTCTCCATCTCAAACTGGCACCTTTCGATAAAAAATTAACCTTATCATGAAAGAGTCGTATAGATACCTGATTTTTAAAAATAAAAAAACATCTACAAAATCCAATTTTCAGAAAACATGTTACATAATCATTTCAAATAAAAGTTATAATATTTCTAAAACACTTTCGGCCTCTTATACATTTTTCTCTATGAATAACTGATTTTGATAAAAATAGGAAAATTAATATCTTACACATCTTTATATAGTTTTTACGAAAACAGTTGATTTTGGAAGAAAATATTTCAAATAAAAAATTTATATTTTCGATGTTTGTGATCTTTACTGGAAACCTATATTTCAGAAGACCAATATTTTTGAAAATAACATTTGAAATTCGGTGATTTTATGGAATTAAATAAAACGAACTTAGTTCGGACCTAAAAATTATGAAAGAGAATCAAATTTCCTATAATAGAAAAAGCATATTTAGAAAAATTAAAACTTACGGAGGTATTTTGCTATAAGCATTTATAAAAAAGCCACATTGGACTGGAGAATTTTTTTAGTCTCTCAAACTTAAAATTTCTGAGTTGCAATATTTTTTTGTAATTTATGTGCAAGTTCATTTGTTTTATTAAAACCATTATTGTACCGATGAAACTGTTTTGTTGAAAATGATCAACAACATTTTGCTGGTATTTGTACGAAAAAATTTGTTCAGACAATAAAAAATGTAGTTGCATGAAACTTGTCTTGCTTCAATAAACTCAATTTTTATTAAATTTTCGTTGAGGCAACAACAGCTTTGTTGAAATAGCAAAAATCAACAAAACCGTTCTGTTAGGGGCCGTTCAAAAAATACGCAACGCTTTTTACTGACATCCCCTTCCCCACCCCCACCCCTGGGTAACGCTTTTTCTATAATAACTGTGCACAAGTTTAGCATTAGGGCAACGCTCGAGGTGACGCCTCCCACAAGACGTCTCGTGTTTTTCAAAAAGCTCCTCAGTATTTGTGCAAACTTTTTTTATTACCTCAATACAATTTTGCTTATTTGAAAAAAACTTTGGAGGGAAGCATTTTCATTGAAACGAAATAAAATTACAGGAATATCTTATTAACACTTTTCCAAATGTGACGTATGCATATATTTTTTATATTTACCCTCTCTGCCCCAACCCTTTTGCAGCATGACTCGAAGACCACAGAAGATCAAGTATTTTGCAGAAAATTGGTTGTAATAATTATTCTTTATTATAGTTTTTTAGATATAATTTTCAATTGACAAATGAAAAGTTTATTGCATCATTATTTTATTGATCATTAATCGTTTAAACCATTTTTATGAATTTAAGCAATTATTTTTTCACATTTCATCGGAAATTATCGGTATCCTCACAAACATATGAATTATAATTACGCAATATAAAAAAATGAATATAGTTGATTAATTGTAATGTTAATCAAAAAAATTTATGGTAGGAACGTAACTTTTTGTGACAATTTTTAAACATTTTTTTCGAATATCAAGCCGTGTAGGTGTAAATTTTTTTAATTTCGTCGACAAACAATGAACAACAACGAGACAATATTTTTGATACAAAAGAGTAATGATTGCAACCAATATACCAAAAAATACTTGATCATCGGATAGAGGGTGGTTTTTAGTGATTATTGGAAGAGGTTTCGGGGGGGGGGGCACATTAACAAATAATACCGAGAGCTTCAATTTGAGCCAACCTTCAAGAAAATCAGACTAAAAGAAAAGCTTCCAGCATAGGAGACTAAATAACCCAATTTTCCCAATTTTTCTTATTTTTCAACCACTTACATCAAAAAAAGAAAATTATAAGATAGCAAATTTTTATCTCTATTCCACATGCCAAGAGCTTCAGTTTAAACTATTCTCGAAAAAAATTATACTAAAAGAAAACCTTCCAGTATTGGGGTCTAAATAAACAAATTTTCACCATTTTTCTTATTGTACATCCACTAATATAATGAAAAGAAAACTATACGAAAAGCAACGAGCATATAGGAATCTTAATAACCAAATTTTTCTCATTTTTCTTTTTTTTATATTTGGAATTTATATATGAAAAAGATTGTTCCCAAGGTTCCCAGTATCTTGTTACGCACCGCAGTGGCGTTTATAGGGGGAATATAATACTCAGTGTCGTAGCTTGAACATTTTTCTCGTACGAGATAAGATTCGGACCAAATTTTCATTACTTTCCTCATTTTTCATATATTTGAACTACTGATATAAAAATAATAAAATTTTAACGTGACAAATTTCATTTTTTTATCTCAATTCTATATGCCCAGAGCTTAATTTTGAGCCACCCTCAAAGAAAATCGGACTGAAAGGAAAGCTTCCAGTAGAATGTGACATCACACATAGCTAATATAAATGTGAATAACAATTTTTTGAAATAATTGAAAAAATTATTGATTTTATTTCACAAGTAAAGCATCTAAATGCAGAATTCACACTCTTTCTCCTATTCCTCTCTTATCCCCCTTTTCCCTCTGTCTTCAAGAAATTCCTCTTTTCCACGTGTTTCGATCAAATGCGAACTAAATTAATAAAACCCAATAAAAAATCCAACTATATTCCATTAAAAGTTAATTATTTTTAATTAGAAAGCCTACTTGTTCGGTTCAAAATTTATTTCTTTTGGTTAAACATTGTACTATTTGGTTAAAAATGTAATTATTTTGTTAAAATTAGTCTTTTTTTTGGTTTGAAATTAATTCTCTTTACTAAAGAATTTAAATACATAATACATTTTTTGCGGAAAATTGATAGTTTTTTATTGAAAATCCAACTATTTAATTTTTTACTAAGAATTCATTTTTTTTTTTTTTTTGTTTAAGATTTAACTGCTTGGTTGAAAAATGGACAAATTCGTTAAAAATAATTTCATGGACTTAAGGTTAAACAATTTTTTCGAAAATTCGTTTCTTTTTTTTTAAAGAAAATTAATTTTTTAACTGAAAATTTAAATATTCCATTTTTTGTAGTAAACTAATCGTTTTTAGTTGAAAATTCAACGATTACATTTTTCATTGAGAATTCATCCTTTATGGTTCAAAGTTTAACTTCTTGGTTAAAAGTTGAACTACTTTCTTAAACATTCATTTTATTGTTTGAAAATTCAACTATTTTGTTAAAAAATCTTTTTTTTTTAATTACGTCAACTGAAAATTTTGTACTTATCAATTTTTGGTTAAAAATTGATCGTTCTTACTTGAAACTTCTACTATTTCGTTGGAAATCTAGGTATATTGTTGTAAATTCGTATTTTTTGTTACAAAATAAACTTTTTGATTGGAAATTCAACTACTTGGTTGAAAACTTGAATAATTAGTTGAAAATCCTTGCTTTGTCGAAAAACGATTTTTTGAACTAAAAATTTCACTTTTCCATTTTTTCTTAAAAATTTATCGTTTTTAGTTTGAAATCAAACTGTTTAGTTAAAAATTAAATTCTTCATTGAAACTTCGTAATTTTTGGTAGAAAACTCGACTGTAATAAAAATAATAAAAAAATTCAAGGATTTAAGTATTTTGTTACAAATTCGTATTTTTTGCTTCAATTCAACATACTTTTGATTTTAAATTAAAATATTTTTTGGTTCAATTATCAAATATTACATTCTGAGAATTCATTTTTTTTTTTTTTTGCTGAATTCGAGCCTTTTTTATTTGAAATTAATATTTTTTTCAAATATCAAGTATTATATCTTCTGTTGTGAATTTTTCTTTTTGGATTGAAAATGTAACTATTTGGTGTAAAGCTAAACTTATTTGTTGAAAATTGATTTTTTCTTTTGAAGATTTATGATTTTTGATTGAAAAATTAACTTTTCACTTAAAAAATTTTTGTTGTTAAAAATTCAACTATTTTGTTAAGAATAATTTTTTTTTGTGAAAAATGTAACTCTTTTGTTGGAAATTCTTTGTTTTGGATAGAAAACTTGTCCTTTGGATTGAAAATTCAACAATCTTCTTTGTTTCAGAATTCGACCGTTTGGTTGAAAATTCAACTATCTTCTAAAAAAATCATCTTTTTCTCTGGAAGATTGAACTATTTGTTTAAAAATGGAACTGTTTGTGGTAGAACTTTAATCATTTTTGTTTAAAAATTTGACCATTTGGTTGAAAATTTATCTTTGTGGGTAAAAAATAAATTATTAGGCTAAAAATTTATTCATTTTGTTGAAAATTCCCCGCTTTTCCTTAAAAGTTTAACCATTTGGTTTCTAAAAGTTGGAAGTCCTAAGTCTAACTTTTTAGCTCAAAAAATCATCTCTTTTCATTCCTATTTTCCCTGTTTTGAGAACATTTTGAGCTGCGAAGTCTGTTAAAATATGTATTATGTTTGCATGTCTTCTGTTTTATTTTAGGCGTTTATGAAATAAAATCGAAGAAAAAATATGACCTAAAAAGGCGGGGAGGGGTCATGTTTGTGACGTTACCCTGAGGTGTTCAAGCTTTGTGCAATGAGCTGTGATAGAGAACGAGTGGGGTGGATACAAATTTTCAAAATAGAGTGACGTAGTTTTTAAACGGCTTGTCGTGTAGTTATTGCCTTCTTCCATAGAACGGCAGTGACTTTTCTCAAATTTCGTAAACTTCCAGAAAAAATTCCATCAACATAATTCTTCTGAATCTAATTTATTAAGAAGGGACTACATTAAAAAGGATTAATAAACAAATGGAAACTACTCATCGCATATTACCGAGTATACGACCCTACGGATGATCCAAGTCTAGGAAAAAGTGTTCGTGACTCATTTGCATGTTATTCATTCTGCAAATACTGTGTCATCAGTTCTGACACGCATTAGCAGAAACACATTAGTGTGTGCGTGTGTTGTGTGTCGTGTGTTGTGTGTTGTGTGTTGTGTGTGGACGAGAACTTGACAGTGAACCTGCAGCCCTGTATAATGTCGCCTTTTGGTCACCTGATCTACCGACCTAAGGCGCAGACATTGCAGGATACACATCCTCGTACCTGTTCATACCTGCTCAGTGTTCATACCTCACTAGTAATATTATCATGGCCAAGAAAAGCGCTTGCGCGTATCCATGACTGCAAGTGCTTTCTTGCTTGTATCGCTAGTCATTTCTATCAATTGTACCCCAGGCGTAGACCAAGCAACATAAAACGTTCTCCAGGGTGAAATTCTTACCACGTTTTTATCGATCTGAAATTCTAGATTCAAATTCCTACTGATAATAAAGATTTCCATTCACACAGATGAATGGATTAACTTTAAATCAAGTGTGTTCTGGAATTAATACACGATCAGCTTCGATCGTTATCAAAATATTATAAAACTTCTCGTTTGATAACCAGACTTATGACCACCCACAATCATCCATTCTCGCCTCTGGCAAAGGCAGCTTGTTTGAGGTCTCGAAAAAGGGAAAATCGAAGGCGAAAGCGGCGCTTTGTGTGAACTCGCAACTTGAAAAGTTCCGGCGAGCAACAAGTTCAAGAATGCTGAAAATTGTCTGACTTGTAATTTTCCTTTCACTAAAGTTATTCGAATTTATTTTTCTCCTTGGATCTTTCTTCGCTTTCATGTGGACTGTGATACTGCTGAGCCTGATTTTAAAAACGATATTGAAGAAACTGAGGAGAGTGGACTTGATTTACGCGCTCGAACCGCCAATCGATGGCCGGATCCTTATCAAGGAGAAAATCAAGTTTCACGGTTGATTTATTTTCTTTGAGTTACTTTTCAAGTGTTATATTCATATTTTTTCAAATATAAGGTGTGTGAAAGAAAAGTTTTAAACTGATAGAAAAGTTTTTATTCGAACTACAAGTGGTACGACTCAACCTTTAGTCAGAAAGTGCATTTTTAGAGTGACCTTGAAAAAAGTTTCAGTGTTTTTTTCAATAAACGGCTCATGTGAAGGCATTGAGGAAAGTGGGGTTTGGAGTGAAGGACCCTAGGGCCTGTTAAGGGCCCCTTCTTCAAACTATATTTCCATTCTTTGAATCATGTGAGTACATGGCTGCGAAAAAATTGCGCCACCGTCCGAACGACCTACTATGGGCATCTGCCTGGACACTGGTAAGAATCAGAAACTTTGTATCAAGTAATATTTTATTTTGAAAATCTCACAAGGTGTTCATTTTTTGACAGCTATTCAATAAGCAATTTTATATAACTATACCTAAATACAATCATAACTTCACAGGTGAAAAAGTTATATATAGTTTATATATAGTGGAGAAGACGATGATATTTTTCATTTCTTTTATACATTTTTCTATATAAAACTAATAAAAAATATCAGTTTTTATCTACTATATATAAACTATACATAACTTTTTCATCTGGGTTGTGAAACTTTGCGTTTACTGAATAAATTTCCGACAACAAGCATATCGAGTTTTAAACTAACAAATAAAACTTTCAAAAACCACTTTTCATTCGGCAAGACATATTTCAAGTTTTTCAACATATATAAATACACACTAACTTACTTAGTGTATTTTGTTCTTTGTGACCTAAAAAAGTTTAAAGATCAGGTTGCAAAACTTTTTCAACCATTTTTTTCAATTCGGTATTTATTGAAGTGATTAAAATATAATTCGCTCTTTTTTTATCCTGGTGAAAACAAAGTAATATTTAAGCTTCTTATTCCGTTTTTCTATATTTTGTACTGTTTTGTAGTATTGCCCATCCTCAGAATTAAAGAGAAAAAGTAAAATTATTTAAATTAATTTAGACAACACTGAATTTTAAAAAAAGTTTTGATTTTTTCAAAAGGTTATTGTAAAATATCGGTAGGAAGGAACAGAAACTTTCCGCAGAACTCTTGGAAAGGACCAATTTCGTTTTTGTAATTTTTCTGTATTTCTCATATTTCTTGAAAAAAGCTAAACAAAATCATTTTCAGAAAGACGGTCGCCCCTTATTATTTTTCAACTTTTTAATACATTTTAATACGTTTGGAAATTTTTGTTGTATAGCAGCTAATAATACATAAATAAACATTTCTTTATACGCACTGTCTACCGTTATGGAATTTTCCGTGATACTAACCCTAACACTATACTTGACCGTCTAGTTTCACAGAACATTCCGTAATATTAGTTAGTGCCTTCTTTATATATTTAACATTTTTTTAATCAAGAGGCAATTTTGAAGTAAAACTTTTTTATCAATATTCAATTCATTTATATTAATTAATTAATTAAAATTGGCAATAAAAATTAGACTAGGATTGAAAATAAATGAATAGTATTATAATTTGCTGAAGTGTAAGATGTATACTTCATCTATACTTAAGTATGGCTAAAGTTTCATGTAACACATTCTTATTTGTCTTCAAAAAACATCCTCGCAACGGAATAAAACATAATGCATCGTGAATAATAGATCTTCCATTGTGTATTCTCTTCCGTTATATTTTGTCGGATTTTTATTTTCTCTTCTGGCATACTTTTCATGTCCAGAGTCCGAAGAGAGAAGTACCTAGCCTTGCAGGCACGCATCATTCTATTTTCCATTCCGGCATACATTGCCGGAGGTACATTTTTAATGTTGTTGCAATTAACGTTGAATTTTTTGGAATTCAATCACGTTTCCACTTTCTACTCTGGCATAATTGTATATATAAAAAAATATAATTGTATGTATTTTACATATTTTATATATTGAGAAACTAATGTTAGAAAATTTATTATTATGCTTGTGTCCGAACTGTTTATATATGTGTCCTTGATCGCTCAAAAATGTACGGCAAAGTCAAAAAAAGTTTCAAACAAAATATCAATTTTTAAATCTTCGTTCTTGAAGATTTTTAATCCAGAAAATGATTTAAACTCTTTTTTGATAAATTTTCGTGCATAATTTATGTTTTTTGTCAAAATTGAATCACGCCAAAATCCATTTAACATATTTTAACAAAATAAAATAATAATAGCTTTCTTAATATTCTTAAGTATATATTTAAAATTAAAATACGACGTGTCTCGTTATTCCGAAATTCGGGATGAGTACTCATATATTTCTTGAGCTTGGCTAGTTATCTCAATTTTTCGGGTTGATTTTAAAATTATTAAATTTAAAGTAATTAATTAAGTATTTTTAGTGATATAGACAAATTAAATAAAAAATTTAGTTTTAAAGACATAAATTAAAAAGGAAAATTACCCTTTTTTTACAAAATTACATAGCTTAATTAACCCCGATTCATATTTTAAATAAACTTATTATATGTATATAAAACTATTATATTATAATTAAAATACAATTTATATATGTATAAAGTATAATAAAAATAGATGATAAGATGATTAGATGGTTAGAAAAACACAATTTTCTAATTTTTAAAAATCCTTCTTATCAATATTTACAATAGGTGACTATAGAAGCTACATGTCAGCCCCTAAAAATGAAAAGAGAACGCAAATCACTCAACATCAATTAATAATGAGGTCGAAAGGTCTAAATAATCATGATAAGTTCAGTCTCATGAATCCATTTTTTGTTTAGCAAATAAACATTGTAACGAAAAAATACATCATCATTCTGTTTGTGTGTTTTGTCAAGAAAGTTAATTATGTATGTATCAAAATATCGGTCACGTGTCAATAACCTTCTGCTCGTCTTTTCACCCCAATTGACCTCCCTTAGATCGAAACCTCATGCTAACTTCCTTCTTTATTAACGCACTGTACAATATCTAATTGCTTTGAATGTAATTTTCTATAATGACATCTCTCTTTCTCTTATACAATTTCAAAATTTAATTAAACTAAATACTTTTGCAAAAATAAATAGCATAAATAATTTGTTCAGAATAAAGCATATAAACAATGATGACGTTAAGTGACAATTTTAAAATGTGAACTTTTACTTTGATTTGTAGCGTCAAAAAGTCACTTGGGGTTACACCCGTACGAGAAAGACCTACTAGATTGTTCATGAAAACATGTATATTTATAAAACAGAATGAAAATTGTAATTGTGCGTTTCAGTGAAAGTTACTTTTACAATCATTTTAATAATATTTACTCTTTTAGTTTTAATATTTCTCTGATAGTAATATTGTTCTTTATTTTTCCTTTAATATAATTTATTTAATATGATTAGTTTTACGTTAAAAAACTTAAGATCAATTATGTAACAACTTAAAAGCTTACTATTATTAATTTTTTGCATTTTCTCTGTTTGCAGCACGTCTGCATTTTCTATTATTCGTATTTGCTGTGAAGTTCCTTATGAGACGACTTTCATGTATCTAAGATTTTTTTGGTTTTTCTTGTTCTTATTTTTTAAATAAAAAATGTGATCACTGAAAATGTCAATGAAAAAAAGTGTCACTTGTAAATAATTTGTGGAACAAGTATCACATTTGAAACTTTCGAATTTGCACAATTCCATGTTGCAAACCGAACTAATACAATTTCTAACTCAAAATTTCAGGATTAAACTGTATTCAGTTAAAAAATATAATTATTTAGAAATAAACAAATAAAAAATAAAATTTTTTCACCTAAAAAAGTGTTTTAATTGTAAAAAATAACATTTAGTTTTAAAAAATTTAATTTTTGGACAAACAAAACAAGCTACAAGACAATAAAAATACTTACATTTCAATATCAATGCATATTATGAATTACAATAATATCAACTTATTGAAATAATACATTTTTTTCGATAGCTGAGAATAAAAATTAATACAGAATAAAGAACCAATATTAAGGTAATCATGAAAAATAAAATTTATTCTTCATTTTGCAATATCGGAATAAGCACTCCCAGAATGAGGTACAGAAATAAATATAATATACATTTGATATAATTCAGTTAAATTCAATATAGAAAAGTTCGCATTTTGGACGAAATTGAGTGCCAAGCACGAGATAGGGTAAATTTGCTTGAGACGAGCCCCCTTCCATATTTTCCGAAAATTTTCGATTTTAAGGAACTCCAGAAGCAAACGCGATTATTGACATCATAGTTTGATGTTTGCTTCACAAAGTTCATACGCTTCAAAGTTCAAAAAATGTTTAAAAGGCGATAAAATTCGATGTTGAAAAAAATATGTATTTTTCCCGTCTTAGTCAACCTGGTATCCTAAGACGGGCCCCTTTTTAAAATCAAAAAAGCTATGTAATTAAACACTAGATATTGATGAATTTGTTCGTGGCGTACTGTTTAAACATTTTCTTTACATTTATGAAATATTAGTAATGCAAAATACATTATAAAACGTAAAATAAGCGTTAAATAAGGTCTAACGGGAAATAAGTGTAAACAAAGTTCAAGAACTAAATATTCATGAAAAGTTGTAAAC
>JAUELO010000333.1:322839-339377 GCA_032357855.1 Amphibolips quercusostensackenii
TGCGCTTGGCTAGTCGTCCCGAAAATTCGGGACGACTAGCCCATACCCTTTTCCAAATCCCCCAATTTATCGGGATGACTAGACACAACCTTATTTATAACTATCTTATTTTGTCTGAAATAAAACAAATGTTGGAAATATTCTTCAAAATTTTTATATGTAAGTTAAATTTAAATTTTTCTTGAAGTAGTTATACAGAGAGCCTTTAAAAAAAAGTAATATCAATATTTATGACCGAATCCATTTCAAATCAGGCAAGTTCTACACTTGAAGTTGCAGAATCTCTCCGAGACAAAATATGTCGTTTTTTAGAGGATATTAGGCGATATGTATTTTCGCGATTTGTGAAAAAGATTTTTTTACGAAATTAAGCGTATTTGAATTTTTTGCTTTGTTTTTCAAAAAAACAAACAATTTTTCTTTACACGCGTATAACTTTTGACCTAATGATAATACAAATTCAACAAAAAATTGGAAAAATATAATTGTGTTTTTTTTTTTTAGAAAATCGAGTATTCATATTTTCAGAAGAAACTTAGATAAATATAAGTACCTTAAATATCTTAATTAGACCAAAATTTATATGAATTTAAAGAAAAAATTGTTTTTTTTTTAAACAGAACAAAAAATTCAAATACGCATAACTTCGCAAAAAATTTTTTTTTCACAAATCGCAAAAATATGTGTCGCCCAATTTTCTCTAAAAAACAACATATTTTCTCCTTAAAGAGATTCTGCGACTTAAAGTTTAGACTGTAGAACCTGTCTGATTTCAGATGGATTCGGTCTTATTATTTGTTTCTAATAAAAAGTCAAAGAAAAGGTAAAAATTTCAGAAAAGAACCGCAACTATCTGATATTAATATAGGAGAAGATAATAAACAATAATGATTTTTTCAAATAATTATTTTTATTAAATTGCATTAATTATTACCTCCTTCTAAGTGGAAAGTTGACAAAAAATAGAAAATTTCAGATAGAACGCAACTATCTAGAATTATTTTGAGAGAAAATTATTAAAACAAATAATAAATTGTGTAAATAATTATGTTCTTTAACTTGAATTAATTAATACCGTATTCTAATCGAAAAGTGGACCAAAAGTGGATAATTAAAAAAACTGCAACTTTCTAGCATTATTCTAAGAGAATTTTATTATAAATAACAATAAATTGTTTAAGAAATTTATTATTGTAAATAATAATACATTTTTTGAATATTTATTTCTGTTAAATTTATTGATTATTGCCTGAATCTAACTGAATGTATGAAAAATTCGAAAAAAGCCGCGACTTTCTAACTCTGTTCTTAAATAAATTTGTTAAAAACGATAATAAATTGTATAAACAATTTATGTAAACATTCAATTATCAGTAAAAAGTAGTACTTTATGGATTAGAAACCATTTGTATATTAAAAAACCGCAAAAAAATCATAACTAGCACCAAGAACTCGTAAACCCCAATTTTTCTCTTATAGGTGATAATTCGGGACCCTATAAAACAGACTTGTAGGGTTTATATTTTAAAATAATGATTCATTTGAATCCTACAGCTAATTGTGAAAAGAAATGTTGAATTTCAACTAGATTTACCTAATATTGACGATACGGAATACAATTTACAAAAACGTCTTTTTTTATGGGAAATACGTGCTAAACTAGATGGGACTTGCGGAATCTCTAAATTTCTTTTTTTCAAAGCATTTATTTTTTTTTTAATTCTAACAAATTTGGGGGCGATATGCATGGAAATTCGAGAAAAAAATATGGACCACCGCAATGTATGTTCCCCTTAAAAAATAAAGTTAAGTTTTATTCAATCTGTTAAGATTCTATAAAAAGGCAAGCGTCTTTAATCTGTAGGCTTATTTTACTTCGGTGGACATGGATTTAAGATGCAGGAAAGTTATATGCTTCCTGTAGATGCGCCAGAAGTTTATTTGAGAAATGATGCCATTTGCGAAAGTCAATTATTGTCTGTAATCATGAAAAATGATCCTGCCCTCTTCGTCACAATTTTGGATGTGTGTCAGACTGTGCCTTCTAAGTAATTTAACTTTCGTTTTAAAAGACAATTTTACCGAATTTGTCTAAAATTTTTTCAGCGAAAATTTTTTTCTAGGGAAATTAATCCTGTGATTCACAAAGAAGTTCCTTTAGTTAATGAATACAAAGGAGGAAAAAATTTGAGGAATTTAATTCAAGCTTATTCGACTTCTAGTCATCGTCCCAGTTATGAACGGAGTGGCAAAGAGTGTGGAGTATATGCGAAACATCTGTCTAAATTTATTGATAGGGATATACCAATCAATAAAGTCTTTGAAGAAGTTGGAAAATGTAAGTTAATACAGTTTATTTACTCTTTTTTTCAAAGATTCCAAACTATTTCGAAGGCTTACAAAAATTTCAAAGGTTTCACAAAGGTTTGCACATCAGATTTCAAGAGTGATCAATAGAGTGGTCCAATTTTTCTTCATACACATCGCCCCCAAATTTTTACGAATCTACAAAAAAATAAATACATCTAAAAAAATATTTAGTGGATATTCATAGGTTCCGCAAGCCCCATGAAGTTTGACACGTATTTCCCATAAGAAAAAAATACATTTTTGTAAATTTTATTCAGAATCATCAATATTAGGTAAATCGAGTTGAAACTCAACATTTCTCTTTAGAATTAGCCATAAAATATGAATCAAAAATTACTTTTTAAATATTTACTTTTTACTGATAATTAGATTACATAAATTGTTTAAACAATTTATTATTGTTTTCAGCAATTTTCTCTTAGAATAGAGTTATAAAGTCGCGGTTTTTTCAAATTTTTAATCTTATTTGCACTTTTTCAATTAGGATATGGTAATAAATAATTCTAGTTGACAATCGTAATCTTTTAAACAATTCATTATTACTTTTAGTAACATTCTCTTAGAATAATGCTAGAAGTGCACTGCTGAATAGTTGCTGCTTTTTCTGAAATTTTACAATTTTTATCAACTTTTCAATTAGACTGAGGTAATAATTAACTTCATGTGGCGTACGGAACCTCAAAAAATCATTTTTTGCAACAAAAAAAAAGGCATTTATTTTTTTGTCGATTCGAACAAATTTGGGAGCGCAATTCATGAAAACTCGAAGAAAAAATTTGTAATGCATTTTGGGACCACCATAGTGATCAACCCCTCGCCGGTCTTGTCTGATTTTATTAATATCCCGAATTTATTATTTAATTAGCTGTCGACACTTGGGTAAAAGGAACAGCCCGAAATCAAATCCCGATGGTTTCGTCGACAATAACGAAACCCTTTCGCCTTACAGATTCAACTTCAAGCGGTAATTAAAATTTCTCCCTGAAAAGTAATAAACAGTTTTTTTCCTTTCGTTCTTCTGACAAAAATTTTTTCAGGAAAACCCCCTGAAGCTGTCAGAAACATCAATGGCATGATAGCATTTCCAGACAAAATTGTAAATATAAGCTTTGAGCAATGTGAAATCAAGGGTTCGGTTTTGGTTTCGCAATTCATGGCACCTTACTTGAATGTTGTGAAAATTCGTTTACTCAACGCGGAGGATTATGAAGTCAATTTTTATAATTCTGTCCCTTCAGAGAGAAATGATTTGTATCAAAATCCTAACAAGAAGGAATGTTGGATGCACAGTCCTCAATTAAGTAAAGTGAGTGTATTTCAATTCGAGATTTTAATTTAATTATTGCTGTTTATATCAAAGCGAGTATTATTTTATTAATTTTTTGTCTTATAACTAGGGACCGCTAGTAATTTGTCTTCTGAAGAATGGAGTTCCAGTCGGTGCAACTTTATTTGATGTCATGGAACTTATTCCTGCTCTTTTACATCGATTGAAGTAATGAACAATATCCATCGAACATTGGATTTTCGACTTTACGGGCTGTTTTTTACAATGTGATAATTTAGAATTTTTATATTAATTGTTATTAATCAATATTTTATCGTAATCAAAATTATAAAATGAGATGGTCCTATAAAACAATGCAACTAGTTGTGTGTTTTAATATATTATATATATATATATATTATATATGTCATATGTATATATATGTGTGTGTATGTGTTATATATATATATATATATATATATATATATATTTACACTTGTGTGTAATAATTCGACTTTTGGACTTAAGTCGGTTGAATTTTCGAAACCAATCTAAGCTGAAATCAAATTTTTCGATTAGATCTGATTTGGCCCGAACCAATCGCGTGTGGAATGTCGAATCTAAAGTCAATTTATGTATTTTATGAATTAAAATATAAGGGGCCGTCCATTAACTACGTTATTAATTTTAAGGGGGGCTTGTGTGATAAATGTTGACAAAGTTTGCGAAAGATAACCCTGAAATGGTACAGTTTAATAATAACTTAATAAGTTTGAAAATCATTTTCGTATTCCAGAATTTATTTTTTATTTTTTAAAGGAATTCTTTTTTACCCTGTTTTCAAGAATCTTCCCCTTTTTCTCGTTTTTTTTCGCTTAAATGCGAACTAAATTAATAGAACCCAATAAGAAAATCAAACTATTTTTATTTAAAACTTAACTTTTTCGTTTAGAAGTCTGCTGTTATATTTTTAGTTCAGAATTTATCTCATTTGGTTAAAAATTTGATTTTTAGTTCAAAAATGTAATTATTTTGTTGAAAATGCAAGTATTTCCTTAAAAAGTCATATTTTTGGTAAAAAATTCCACTACGTGGTTGAAAGCTTAAGTAATTTCTTAAAAGTTCATATTTTTGGTTCAAGATTCATCCGTCTGACCGAAAATTAATTTTTTCAATTGGAAATTTAATTAATTTCATTTTTTGTTAAAAATGTATATTTTCTTGGTTGCAAAATAATTGTTTTATCTGAGAATGTAACTATTTCATCTCATCTTTTTTGGTTGAAAATGCAACTACTGTTATGATGAAAATTATTCTGTTTTTGTTGAAAATTCATCCCAGATGGTTGAATATCAATCATGCTAATTAAAGATTCAACTATTTAGTTGTAAATTAATTTTTTGTTGAAAATTCAACTGCTTTGAAGAAAAATCTTTAATTGGCTTGAAAATTAAAAAGTTTGGTAGAAAATTAACTTTTTATTTTGAAATCCATGTTTTTGGTTGAAAATTGAATTACCGCTGGGTTGAAAGTAAAAATATTTATAAAAAATGCATTCTTTCACTTTCTTGATTGAAAATTTATCCGTTTTGTTGAAAAATCGTTCTTTTCGTTAAAAAAATGATCTATTTAGCTGAAATTTTACCTATTTTATATTTGTTTTAAAATTTTTCTTTCATAAGTTGATAATTCAACTATATTTGGAAAACAATTCCTTTATTTTGTTCACAATTTGTTTGCTTTGGTAGAAAATTAATCTTCTTGGTTGCAAATGTATCTTTTTGGTTGAAAATGGATCTTTCATATTGGAAATTCAACTTTTGTTTAGAAAAATCTTCCTTTGTCTTAAAAATTCAACAATTTGATAGAAAATTAAACTTTTTTGTTGGAAATTAACTTTTTAGGTGAAAATTCATATTTTTAGTGGAAAATTGAACTATTTTGGTAGAAAATTCAACTGTTTGGTTAAAAATTGAACTACTTATTTGAAAACTTCACTATTTGGTAGAAAATTAACTGTTTAAAAAATTATATTTTGAGGTTTAAAATTCAACTATTTGGTAGAAAATGTATGTATTTTGTTGAATATTCGTCTTTTTTGGTAGAACATGAAGCTTTATTGTAGAAAATTCATATTTTTTGGTTGGGAATGTATCTTTTTGGTTGAAAATTAAAATTTCACTTTGAAAATTCAACTGTTTTGTAGAAAAATCTTCCTTTGGCGTGAAAATTCCACAGTTTGATAGAAAATTAAACTGTTTTGTTGAAAATTAACTTTTTAAGAGGAAGTTAATATTTGTGGTCGAAAAAAAACTATTTTCGTAGAAAATTCAACTATCTGGTTAAAAATTGTACTACTTATTTAAAAACTTTACTGTTTGGTAGAAAATTAACTGCTTAAAATAATGGTATTTTCAGGTTGAAAATTCAGCTATTTGGTTGAAAATTCATGTATGTATTTTCTTGAATAATCGTCTTTTTTGGTAGAACATTAAGCCTCATTATGGAAAATCCATCTTTTTTTATTTCAAAATTCAACTGCTTCTACTTGGTTTAGAGTTAAACTATTTGTTAAAAATGCATCGTTTTCACTTCCGTAGTTGAAATTTTAATTCTAATTCTATTTTTGGTTGAAAATTCATCTTTTTCGTCGAGGATTTAACTATTTTGTTAATCATACGTTTTTTTTATAAAACATAAATTTTTTCAACGGAAAATTTAACTTTTCTATTTTTTAGAATGAAATTAATATAGATAATTTCATATTTTTTGGACGAAAATTCAGCTGTTTTGTTGAAAATTCGGCCTTTTGGATTGAAAATCAAACTTTATGATAAAACAGTTATCTTTCTTGGTTAAAAATGAAATTTTTTGTTAAAATTTCAATATATTTCGACTTTATATCCTAAGCGTTTCATATTGAATTCAGTATGGTACTTAAATTAATGTTATTTAAAAGAATTTATTTCCCTATTATTCCCCTGTTTCCGTAAAAAATCACCAGAATAAATGTGAAATTCATGTTAAACCAATGGCTACGTTACCTTCAAATTTTTGAACTTTGTAATTAAAATATAAATTTGTTTGTACATTTTTAAAGAGTTTAAAAAATTTCTGTCTATAATCCTCTCCCGTTTCATGATTTAAAATTCGCGGTTCTTGAATGGACTGCAATGAGGCATTTTGACTTCATTGTCAGCTAACTTTACTTCGTTGAGTGATGAGAGGAAAACAAGGGACCAAATGCATGGGATCCGGTCGATTTCTGCCCTATTTTGCTAATATATTCGTAAAAACTAATTTTTTCTATATAAGTGCATTTGAAAAATAGTTTTTAATTATTAAGAACTATCTAATGAGATAATAAAATGATAATAATTATTATTCATTACCAAAATATCACAAAAATAATGTTTTGTCCTATGCATTTGGTTCATTGTTTTCCCCTCAGCACTTATCGAAGTGATTTAGCTGGTGGTTAAAGTGAAAATACCTAATAAGATTCATAATTAAACGCTTTTATTAAATTTCAAATCCTACACAAATATTGTTTTACTCTAAAATATTATATTTCTAACCTATTCATTAAAAAAAATTGTTGATTAAGAAAAAGAAAAATTTTTTAGTATCTAGCACTTTATTACTGTTCATTGAAAATAAACAATTATAAATCGAATGTTCAAAACTAAGCTAATTAAAAAAAATGAATTTGGTCGATGCATGAATTTTAGATAATATATTTTTTAAATACTGCATAAAATTTTGAAAAGCTTAGTGCATTCAAAAATTTTGTAGAATAATTAATTTTCAAGAAAAAAAAGTTGAAGAAAAAGTATCCAAATCCCGATTTAAAAATTCTGTGACCTTGAAACGTCACATCCTGAAAGTTGCTTAAACAATCACTGCAGTTGCTCCATTGATTGAGTATCTAGCAGACAGATGGCAAAAATTTAAATTGCGATTTATAAGAGAGTATTTCTTCACTTAAAATTGTCGAAAAGTCTCAGCCAGTCGAAACTAAATCTCACTAAAACATACAACTTTCCTTAAAATTTAAAGCCTAAAAAAGATAGTAATGAATGTCATTTAAGTACGTGAGAGTGAGATATTTCCAAGGATAACGTCAAATTTTTGTCAATAACATGTCGTAATTATGAGAGAATTTTTCCTCTTTGAATCTCTGCCCAGAGCCTTTTCCGACATACAATTATGCCGGCAGAGGTCAAAGTGAGTAATTATGAGTGACTTAAGTCACTCGTTGAGAAAAAATTTCTCACCGTCCACATGTCGACTTTTGGCACATTCGCACTGTCACACCTTACAAATACTAGTTTTAGTGAAATTCTTGGCATTTTAAATACCTTTTCGCCTCTTCTTTATACTTTCAAAACACATTTACAATAATGAACATAATTATAGGTTATGTTTACTGTTTACACTTGCAATAGCTAGCGGACATATTGATTCCCTCATTAATTGGACTACTACGTTACTCAGACTGAATTACTTCCGACAAGTCGCTTAACCAATCAGATTTTCCCGCAAAAATTAAAAAATAAGACTTTTTAAACATTAAAAAAATACTAAAACTTATTTGGAAAAACTTTCCTTTCGAAATTACATTTATTTTTTAGTGCTCTCTTAATTTATCTGTGAAAAAAAAGATTTAAAATTATGCAACAACCCCATTTTTACGTAATATAATAATCAATGATCAAATCTTACGAGGAAATAATCTCATGTCATGTTTCTTTCAGAAAAAATTAACACTCATAAAAAAGCATTTGAACCAAATTCTCTAGCAAATTTAGAAATTTTATTTTTAGAAATATTGATTAAATTACAATAAATAAGTCATAATTCATAATTCGTCCATTCATTTTAAAGTGCCTCTTTCGTAAATCTTTATCTATAATCAATGTTTAGTTTTAAAAGAGATTACTTGTATCTTCATATTTGACATATTTCGTTCATATAGGAACGTTGTCAAGACACAATCAATGTATATAATCTTAAATCAAATCTGTCGAAATACAGCCAATAGCGTTGTGGCTTCACAATAAAAACTGCAGTAAAAACTATTTTTGTCATTTTCGTTAAAAATTTGGATTAATACGGAATAATTTTATTCAGGTGAATATGCTGGGGCACAAGGCTTAGGCCTTCTTAGATTGCATTCAACATTCCGACACGATCTAAAAATTTACGCAAGTGATGAGGGAAGAGTGCAAATGACAGCTGCTGCTTTTGCAAAAGGATTATTGGCTTTAGAGGGTGAACTTACTCCTATTTTGGTTCAAATGGTCAAAAGTGCAAACACCAATGGCTTACTGGATAATGATTGCGATAGTAGCAAGTACCAGAATATGTAAGTTATTCGAGGGGTTGACCTGTTGACTTTTAAGTGTACGCCAGATTTCAAAGTGTTCAAAAGGTTTCAAAATTTCAGAAAGATCTCCAAGATTTCACAAAGATTACAAAAGATTTCTATCATTTCAGAAAGATTTTGATTGATTTCACAAACATTTGGCAAACATTTAAAAGATTTGAATAATTTCACAAAGATTTCAAAGGAAATTACAAACATTTCACAAATATTTTAATGATTTTACCAAGATTTCGCAAAGATTTCAAAGATTGCAAAATATTTCACAAGGATTTCAAAGATTTAAAAAGATTTCAATAATTTCACAAAGTTTTTAAAGATTTCACAAAATTTTAAAGAATTTCACAAAGGTTTCAAAAATTTCAAAATATTTTGGAAGATTTGAGGAAGATCTCTCAAAGATGTTGAAGATTGTAAAATATTTTACAAGGATTTCAAAGATTTTACAAAAATTTTAATGATTTTACAAAGATTTCAATAATTTCACAACGTTTTCAAAGATTTCACATAGCTTTAAAGAATGTTACAAAGTTTTCAAAAATTTCACAGTCTTAAAAAATTTCAAAATATTTTCAAATATTTCACAAAGATTTAAAAGATATGAACAGATTTCACAAAGACTTAAATGATTACAAAGGAATTTATAAACATTTCACAAAGATTTCAAAGATTGCGAAATATTTCACAAGGATTTCAAAGATTTCAATAATTTCACAAAGTTTTCAAAGATTTCACAAAGTTTGAGAGAATTTCACAAAGGTTTCAAAAATTTCAAAGTATTTCAGAAGATTTTACAAATCTTTCAATGATTCTACAAATAATTCACAAAGATTGCAAAGACATAAAAACTATTTCACAAGAATTTCAAAGATTTCAACAGATTTCAGTAGATTTCACAAAGATTTAAATGATTTCAAAGGAATATACAAATATTTCACTAAGATTGCAATGATTTTACGAAGATTTGAAAAAAATTTCACAAGGATTTCAAAGATTTCACAAAAATTTAAATGATTTTACAGACATTTCAATAATTTCACAAAGTTTTCAAAGATTTTACTAGGCTTTAAAGAATTTCACAAAGGCTTAAAAAATATCAAAATATTTTCAAAGATTTGGCAAAGATTTCTAAGGTTAAAAAATATTTCACAAGGATTTAAAAGATTTAAACAGATTTTACAAAGACTTAAATGATTTCAAAAGAATTTACAAAGATTTCACAAAGATTTTAAAGATTGCAAAATATTTCACAAGGATTTCAAAATTTCAATAATTTCGCAAAGTTTTCAAAGATTTCACAAAGTTTTAAAGAATTCCACAAAGTTTTCAAAAATTTAAAAGTATTTTAGAAGTTTTCACAAAGACTGAAATGATTTCAAAGAAATTTACCAATATTTCACAAAGATTGCACTAATTTTACAAAGATTTGAAAGATTGCAAAATATTTCACAAGGATTTCATAGATTTCAAAAGATCTCACAAAGACTTAAATGATTTTACAAAGATTACAAAAGATTTCAATGATTTCACAAGTATTTGGCAAAAGTTTCAAAGATTTCAATAATTTCACAAAGTTTTAAAGAATTTCACAAAGTTTTCAAAGATTTCACAAAGATTGTAATGATTTTACAAAGATTTCACAAATTATTCAAAGATTGCATAATATTTTAACAGATTGCACAAAAATTTCAATGATTTTGCAAAGTTTTCAAAGATTATACAAAGTTTTAAAGAATTTCACAAAGGTTTTAAAAATTTCAAAGTATTTTAGAAGATTTCACAAACCTTTCAATGGTTTTACAGGGAATTCACAAATATTTCAAAGACATAAAACTATTTCACTAGGATTTTAAAGATTTCAACAGATTTCAGTAGATTTTATAAAGATTTAAATGATTTCAAAGAAATTTACAAATATTTCGCAAAGATTGCACGAATTTTACAAAGATTTGAAAGTTTGCAAAATGTTTCACAGGGATTTTAAAGATTTTAAAAGATCTCACAAAGATTTAAATGATTTTACAAAGATTACAAGAGATTTCACTAGCATTTGGCAAAAGTTTCAAAGATTTCAGTAATTTCACAAAGTTTTAAATAATTTCACAAAGCTTTTAAAGATTTCACAAAGATTTAAAAGATTTTACAAAGATTTCACAAATTATTCAAAGATTGCATAATATTTCAACAGTTCTCATAAAAATTGCAATGATTTTGCAAAGATTTTGAAAGATTTCACAAACATTTGGCAAAAATTTCAATAATTTCACAAAGTTTTCCAAGATTTTAAAAAGTTATAAAGAATTTCACAAAGGTTCAAAAAAATAAAAAATATTTTAGAAGATTTCACAAAGATTTCAATGATTTTACAAATATTTCAATAATTTCACAATGTTTTCAAAGATTTCACAAAGATTTGACAAATATCAAAATATTGCAGGAGATTTCACGAAGACTTGTACACCAGATTTAAAGAGTGAACAACCCCTCGTAATTATCCGAATTTTGGATTTTGGAAAATAAACATTTTAGAGGAAAAGTTTTATTTAGAAATATTTCATGAGAAATTTAAAATAATCTGATGATTTTAAGGATATACTAATCTTAATTTCAAAAAAAAACATTGTTAAACATGATTGGTAAAATCGAGGAAAATATTCCCATTGTTAATTGTAATTAATTTTTCAACAGAACAGAAGGCGAACTTCAGAAAAATATTTCAGGTTGAAATTGCTTATTTAACAATAGTTACTTAGGCTTTTGCGTTTTTGTTTTCTCTCCCGTTAAAAGTTGCAACTCTTATTTAATCATAATTTTGTACGGCTCATTTTATTCATTGAAAGATTCTATACGATTCCCTTTGTTAAGTTTTAATTTAAAAAATGTATTTAGGAAAAAGTTATTTATAAAATGAACAATTTTATAATTACTAAATAAAAATGTTTAAATAAAATCGTACCAAAGAGACTTGTAGAGAATCTTGCAAGGAATGAAATGAGTCCTACAACATTAGGATCAAATAAGAATCGAAACTTTTACCTAAAGATAAAGCAAAAACATAAAACTCTAAAAACTAATATTAAATAAACAATTTCAACTTGAAATATTTTTTTCTAAAGTTCGCCTCCAGTTTTCTTCCAGAATTAGTTACATTTAACCATGGCAATATTTTCCTCGATTTTACAAGTCATTTTTGACAAGGGTCATTTTTGAACTTGAGACAACTTGGAACTATGAAATATAATTAATAAAATGATTTTAGGGTAAAAACTCGTTTACACGAGTTACTCCAGCAAGATCGAGAATTCACTCGTGAAGATCGAGATGAAATAAATCCTGGAAATGTCTTAAGTATTAACGCTGCTTTAGATTTTGTTAAAAATCCAGTGAAGTGTTGCCAGCATGTTCAGTCATTAATTCAAAAACTGATGGATATCGTGCGAATTAAAAAGGACGATCCAAAAACAAAAGGTTTAATTAATACTAAATAATCAATTATTGTTATTTGTTATTTTAGTATCCTAATTTTTTTACATATTATTTTTTAATAGACGCGATACTTTATCATGGAGAAACGTGGGAACTGATGGGTCGTCGTTGGGGAAAAATTGAAAAAGATTTTTGTACAAAGCACAAGCGTTTTGATATTTCGAAAATTCCCGATATCTACGATTGTATTAAATACGATCTTCAGCATAATAATCACACCTTACAGTTCGATCATGCTGAAGAATTATATATTTATGCTAAATACCTAGCCGATATTGTCATACCTCAGGTTATTATTTTAAAATTTGCTCTTGTGATGAAAGGTTATAAATGTTTGAAAAATTTGAGTAAAATGGAATAAAATAATTTTTTATCGCAGGAATACGGATTAACTGTTCAAGAAAAACTTACAATTGGTCAAGGAATTTGTACTCCCCTCTTGAAAAAGATCAGAGCGGATCTTCAAAGGAATATTGAAGAATCTGGCGAAGAAACTGTTAACAGACTCAATCCAAGGTATAGAATTTTAATTTAATATTAAAGTAATTTATTTGCCCAAATACGCATATATTTGCTTTTTTCAGATATTCGCATGGAGTTTCAAGTCCAGGACGTCACGTGAGGACAAGGCTCTATTTTACAAGTGAAAGTCATGTACATTCTTTACTTACAGTTTTACGATACGGAGGTTTACTTGATGTAAGTTAAAATTTTAATTTAAATATTGTTTAATTAGAAGGCACATTCCTAAATACGAAAGTTTTCATTATTTATGAACTTAAGGTGGTAAAGGATGAACAATGGAGGCGAGCTATGGAATATGTGAGCATGGTTTCCGAATTGAATTACATGTCTCAAATTGTTGTTATGCTCTATGAGGACCCAACAAAAGATCCAAGTAGCGAAGAGCGCTTTCATGTTGAGTTGCATTTTAGTCCTGGTGTAAATTGCTGTGTGCAAAAAAATCTGCCACCAGGACCTGGATTCAGACCCCATTCTCGCAATGAAAGTAGCCACAATCTTGTAAGAAAACCGAAATTGGTACTTATTATTTTCTTTTGGTTTTTAGTTTTAAGATTTATGTTTTCAATGAATTTTTATTATTCCCTAAAATTATTTTGAATGCTAAAACAATCTCTTATTGATTAAAGGGTGAAGCGAGCTCTAATCAAGATAATACGTCGCAATGTAGTACTCGAATTGAAGAAGAAGATTCTGAGTTAGTAGTTTTAGAAGACGACGAAAAGAATCCTGACCGCACACCTGTAAGTTTGATAGTAGTGAAATACTATTTTAGTATTTTTTAATCAACTTCGAATAGAAAAATGAGAGTTATTTTCAGAATAAAACACCACCACTCATGGAAGTCGATTCGGTGGATTCCAACTTGGATAGTCCAACGACTAGTAGAAATATCGACATGATGGATTTAGATCCTACTATGATGGATGAGCCATTCGACAGTGGCTTTTTACAAAGCTCTGCTCCAATTCCAATTAGGTTTGAAATATTTAAAAAAAAATTGTCAAATTATATTTTGACGAGTTAACCATTAGCAATTTTGATGTACGCCTGAATTAAAAAATTTAATTTAAAGTTGAAAAATGTTAAGTATATTTAAAAGAATTGAAGGGCATTCAAGGTAAATCAAACAAACTTCAAAGGATTTAAAGGGAATTAAGGTGAATTAAAAAACTTCCAGGAAATTCTAAAGAATTCAGACGACTTTAAAGAATTAAAAAGAACTCCAAGGATTAAAAGAAAGAATTCAGAAGGTTTCAAGTAAATTCAAATGAATATAAAGAATCGAGGAGGTTACAATGGAATTTAATGAATTTAAAATAATTCAAGTCAATTCTGAATATTGCATTTAAATTAAAAAAAATTTTTAATGCAATTCGATCGAATATAGATAAATTTAGTAAATTTGTGCAGAAGAATTTAAGAGAATTCAAAGATAATCCAGTGAGGATTCAGAAACGGCTGAAAATATTAGTGGTTAAACCCTCGTCTCGTTATATTTTTTAATTTTGAATTATTGTTAGAATAATTTTCTAAGTTATTTGATTCTCAATTTTCATTTATTTTTTCAGTGCTCGAACAGTGGCAGGCCACGAGGCAGCACGATTGGGCAGTCAATTAGCAGCAAGTCAAAGAATAAGAAGGGAAAGAGAAGCTAGTGCGATTTGCGAACCTCGTGCTCGTAGTTACGATCATCAAAGACAGGAGAAACCAGAAAAGAGTATGTATATCTGCGCATAATTTTACTTGAAATAGGCAATTCAAAAATTCAAATACCGAAATTCCGTAAAAGCCAGAATAATCCTACCAATGTAAATATTTTCTCAACATTTCCAAACAATAGACGATTGCTTAGAAAAGTGTTTCTTCATTCTTTCCGAAAATTCGAAATGTTTAAAATTTTCCTTCGATGCATTGTGCATTGAAAAATAATAGCATGTGTATAGATTGTGAATGGGGAATTTTTTCGGGGGTTTCGGCTTTCGACTTTCCTGGGTTTAAATCGCATGCTCTATAGTCTGTAATAATCTGTAATCTGTATTTCCTCAGTGTTTACAGGTTTTCTTTTAATAAACACAGCATTTTTTTTATTCAGACAAAAAACTTCAACGAAGACATTATTTTGACAACATTTTGCGCTAGAACAATTAGAAGATTCTTGAATAGCGTTGGTTAAAATTTTTTTATTCATAGTTGAGTATTTCTCTTTTACCACTGACATACAAATAATTTTTTAATTTTCATTTAAAGACATTTTAGTTTTTATTTAAAGACATTTTAGTTTCAAAAAAGTTTACTCAAACATATTTAAAAATCTTGATGTCTTTCGTCTGTTAAAATGGAACAAGCATGGCACGAAGGTGTATAAAAGGAAAATTGTGTTTTCCATAAGATGTTAGAATCGATGCTGAATGAATATAGGAAATGTGTCCGTATAACAGAATGTCAAAATGTTTTGTGTTTTCGCCTCTTTTCTTGTAGCTGCGGACAAGCTGCAGTATCAGAGCTTGGACGCGGTCAACAGAGAAGGTATGTCCTCTACCAACCTTTCGAATTCGAAAAATACCGACTCTTTTATTCCATTTTTAAGAAGCGCATGGATATGTCTCAAAGTTTACTTGAAAGAATTCTCATTCGACCGAAATTCATGTTTTCGAATAGCCAGCGGACATCATTTAAATTGTTCTGGATTTGCCTTACTAACGTTATTTCTTCAGTTTATCATATTTCCCATTAAACCTATTTTATATTTCTCCGCATAACCAGTTGTTGCTATGAAAATTACGATAACGGCAAACAATAATGATGTCGAATAGCAAAATTCGTAATCGCTTTTATAATTTGCCTTAATTTTATAGATTGCCATCATTTGTATTCAGTACAAATTTATTATAATAGGAAATATGACATATGTAGGTATGGGGAATAAAAATGATGTCAAATGAAATTTCGAATGATTGTAAATAAGATTAGAGAGTAGTAATTCGTATAAAGATAAATTCAACTAAATGTAATGTATGGGAAATGGCTTTTCGAAAAAATAAATTTCAGCCTAATGAAAGTAATTGGGAATAGGTTGTATGGTATCTTTATGCGCTTTAATTTATATTCCACTCTGATATTTGTTACTTTTCATTCTTCGTCATTTTAGACACTAAATATAAAATTAATTTACCCTAATCAGATTTGCACTTATCTCGGGGAAGTTTTTTTTTATGATGATGAAAGATCTTTTAGTAGAAAAAGTAGTAATTTCTTGAAATGCTACTACACTGCAGATTATATCTTTCACTTTGATTAGTGCAACAATTTCGATTTTTGCACTGCCTACCTATTACTTCTCGTAGGCGTTAAAAATCACTATTTTCTCCGGCTGTGTCTAGTCGTCCCGAAAAATTGGGGGACTTGGAAAAGGGTATGGGCTAGTCTTCCCGAATTTTCGGGACGACTAGCCAAGCGTGTGAAAAATATTGGACTAGTCATCCCGAATTTCGGGACGACGAGACA
>JAUELO010000333.1:575181-588411 GCA_032357855.1 Amphibolips quercusostensackenii
TATATCAGGGTGGTCGGGAAACTTCGTTTTCAAAATTTCCCAATTTTCACTTGATCAATTTTTCATTTTCCCTGACCATTATTATTCAAAGACCATAATAATAACCTTCCAACATTTTTAGCATAGAATATTTTATAAATGGAATATACAATTTGAAATTAAAATTTATTACCAATTTCAGTTATTTAAAGTGAATATTATAAAAATTCCAACTTGTAAGCCTTTTTTGAAAATCCCTGATTTTTCCCTGGCCAATGAAATTCCCTGAAATTTCCCTGGATTCCAGGTTTCCCCTGACCCACGACCATTTTGATTTAAACAGTATATTCAAATATTAGCATTGAAGATTAAGAGAGCCATAAAAATCTTTGTTCTTACTGTTGCTTATTAAAATCTTAATCCATTTTTAGGCAAAGTTCTTACCTCAGCGTATGGAGCCAAATAATGAAGGGCGGTTATGTGCAATCGGAATTTCCCAGATTTTGTAAATTTACCGAAACATGTGCCCACACTCACAAGATGATCGGCTCCCATTGTATTTCCAATCGAGAGAATTTTTTCGGAAACATAGTAGACTCGGTCTTTCTTTTCTCGAAAACAGTAAATTCCGTCTGGGCGATCGATCAAATCTTTGACTTTACTGCCAATACTGTAAATTAAATTAATGTTTGTACGAAAAGGTCTTGACAAAAACTAAAGTTAGTGTAAAATATATATTAAATTTCGAAAAAAAAACTGTATATCCTTATTAAGAAATCTCTAATACACTTTGAAACCTCACGTTTTCCTAACCTAAACAATCGCTGTGATTATGTTTTCAATTTTTCAATCTTACGTTCTAGTTAAAGTGAAAATAGACTTACTATATATAATAAATTTCAACAATTATCATTAAATACTTTCTAAAAGAACAATTGAAAACACGTGCTGTTCACAAATTTAAAATGTTAAAATATGTAAACCTAACCTACAAAACGAATCTCGAAGAGAATCGAGCCAAATGACTTACTATTTAGTCAGTTTTTCGAAGAGCAACTTCGTCCTTTCCTCAGATAATCTTTTCATTTTGTAGTCAACTTTATTATTAGAAAAATAATAATGATTTTAAAGTCCCTAAATTCTCAAAACTCTCGAGACTTCGAGACTCCACAAAATTATGGATCTTCAAAAAATACAACACCACGTGTTCACATTTTTGTTCAGTGTTCGTAAGCGGGCGGTAGTGAATATGACTACAGTTGTAGCTTCATGAACATATGTTTAATATTTATGAATGCTGATGAAGTCAAATCCTGTCCAACACATATGTGTAAAATTTTATGTTTGCCTCGCATTCTACAAGCAAAAGAGAAATATACATATTTTTTCATGTCTGCATTTTAATTGTTCTGAAGACTGAAATAAAAAGGTTCGATTCATTCTATAAAACTTGGTTTTATAAATATTATATATTGTAACTGTGTTTTGACATATATTAGCATTAGTTAAATAATTCTTTACCGTGGTAAATATAACCTCAAAAAATTGTATCACGAGACGCATGCAGAGAATAAAAAGTTTTTTTTTACAAACTTATCTTGAGAAAATTTTCTGCGCAATTTCGTGACGTTTAAAGATTTTTTAGGTGACTGTATATCAGTTATTCACGGCATGCTTGGAATTTTTTGTCTCCCCCATCGTTTCTCAGTCTATCTGAAAAATCAATGAAAACGCGAAGGCGCTTAGCCTACTTGCGTTATATATATTCCTTCACCATTATCTACGTTTCTCTGTCCCGGAACCGCACCTGTTGATTTTGGAAGAATTTAGAAGTCCGATTATTTAAAGTAAGTTAATTGAAACTCGAAAAGCGCAAATATACACTTTATTTTTTTTATTTTTGGTGTATTCGAATACCGTAAAAGATTGTTTATTGTTTTGTTTTTACAACAAACCTGGAATGTTTGATAATCCATATGCTTTTAGTTAAGATCGCGATCTTAATTATCCGTTTGTTGAAAATAATTTGCATTACTGTTGCGTCTGTGAGTGGATTTCAAAATATATTTCTTTGAAATAGAACAGCATCTTTACAGTTTTTAAATATATATTCTACATTACTAAATCAGCTTTAATGATTCATAAAATTATTTTCTGATACATAAATTATAATTCACATGGGGAGTAAAATAAATTTTCAAGTTAAATTTTTTGTGATCATAAATTATAAATACTTAACATAGTTCAAATACAATATGTATTTGCCATTATGTAGGGATGTGAGTCAATTAAACTTCTCACTGAAACATTAAAAGTTTCATGAACCAATGAAACGTTTTATTAGACCAAAATTTCAGAAACGTTCGAAAGTTTTACAATATATTAAATTCAATTTGAAACGCTTTCAAGTCCTATGCTTTCAAGTTAAAATATGGCATTTTTAACAAAATAGATGAATTTTTAACTACATAGTTAAATTTTTAACCCAAAAGATTAATTTCCAACCAAGAATATTCAATCTTTACCAGAAAAGGCGCATTTTCAACAAAGTAGTGGCATTTTTAATCAAATGCTCACGTTTTCAATCAAAGAGATGAATTTTCAACTAAAATGATAAATCTTTATCCAAAAAATGCATGTTTAACAAAGTAGGTCATCTTTTTAGCTAAGCAGTTGAATTTTCAGACTAAAAATACAAATTCTTAACGAAGAAATGTAACAATTGATATTTAAACAAAAAATATTTTTATTTTAAATCAAAAACAGTTGAATTCAACCAAAACAGATAAATTTTCTGATCTGTAGATTTTAATCAATTAAAATGTTTACCAATTTGAATCAGTGACTGAATTCTAGCAGTAATTTTAACTGATTTATCACTAAAAATAGCTGATTTATAGCTATAATTCAGACACTGATTCATATAATTTAAAAAAATTGATTCATTTATAGTAATTCAAACAGTTGCATTTTTAACTCTAAAAATATTAAATTTCTATACCAACAGAAACGAGTTTTCAAATCAAAAAGACGAATTCTTAACCACAAAAAATCAATCAATAAAAAATAGCTGATTCATAGCTAGAATTCAGTCACTAATTGGTATTAGTAAAACGTTTTAACTGAGTCAAATTAATTTTCGAACAAAAATTTGTATTTTTATCTACAAAATATTAAGTTTCTACCAAAAGAAAAAAACAAAAGACGTGTTTTATACAAAACAGTCAAATTTTCTACCCGAAAATATGAATTTTTAACATAAATTTTTATTTTCAATGCAAGCAAATACTTGGATTTTTAATCATATAGATTAATTTTCTACCAAAAAATACAAATTTTTAAGAAACAAGTTACTTTTTCGACCAAAGAGATAAATTTTCAACTTACATGACGCATCTTCAACTGAAATATTAAAAATTTCACTTAAGAGGCTTAATTTTCAACAAAAAAGAGACGAATTTTTAACAAAATGGTTAAATTTTCAATCAAAAAGATACATTTTTAATCAAAAATATGAATTTGCAACAAAATAGTTGCATCTTCCATCAATACAGTCTAATCTCGACCAAATAGTAACATTTTTAACCAAAAAAAAATTAAGTTTCTACCAAGAGATACATTTTTTAACAAAAAATATTTGTTGGTGAAGAAAGTAAAAAAATCTCCATCAAATTGTTGAATTTTCAACTTAAAAAAAAATGTTCAACAAAACAGTTGAGTTTACAACCGAAAAGGATGACTTTTTAATAAAGTTTTAGAGTTTTTAACAAAATATTTACATTTTTAACTAAAAAAATATGAATGTTCAACCAAAAATATAATAATACATAAACTTTTCAACCGAAAAGAATGAACTTTCAGCGAAAAATAGTTGAAGTTTCTAAATGGGTTCTATTAATTTATTTAGTTCGCATTTAACTGGAAAACGAGAAAAAGGTGAAGACTGTAAAACTCGTGATAAATAAATAGGAACTTTGATTTATTTTTGACACTTTTCAAATATTAGCTTGAAAACTTGAAATTTTGCTTAGAAAATAAAGTTAATTTTTCACTGCACACTTTTCGATTTCGTATTACACACTTTTAAATCCGGACTGCACAAAGTGTGTTGGACCTAGAAACATTTTAGTTCCTGTAATGGCGTCGTGTTGATACAGGATTCAAAATTTATAATTTATATTAATTTATATTAATGTTTATATTACATTATATTAATCTTAATATTAATATATATTAATTCAAAATAAAATTTTTACATTCAATACATAATAGAATTTTTTAGTTAGTTTTATTTATACGTCTACAATATCTCTTCCGATTACAATTTTATTTTAAACTTGACAAAAATGAGAATTACTAATCGACGGGTAGTCTCCTCTCTGTATCTAGAGGACGAATACTTAATAACAAGAACTGGTTTTTAAAAAAGAATGTTTTTGTACTCTTTGCCGACGATTCGTTTCAGGCACTTTTGTAATTTTTCTTTTTATCCTGTAGAAGACCCAAAGACGGGTCAAAACGTCGTAATATGTAATTAAATAAACATATTTTACAATGAACGTGTAACCAGAATAATTTTGTGTTAATCTCCATAAAGGAGATGTATATCTATATGATAGAATTTTTTCAGTATTTTCAATCATTCCGCTTTAATATTTCAAACTTTTGGAATTTTGAAAGGTTTCCAATGTTTCATGAAACTTTACAACTCTATGTTAAGTTAAAATGTTTAAATTTTATACACTTCCACAGGTATATCTCCATTAATTGAATAAATTTGTAGAATAATGAATTATTTCTAAAATTTCAATGAGTACCTCCTTGCAGATAAGACACATCTTTATTTATTTTTGGACCTTTACTTACAAAAATTCCTATGATTGAAAACTTTCCTTATCAGTATCATTTGTGTACAGGTATGTTTTTAGTTTGCTAATTATTTTTAATCATGCTAATTAGTTGTCAAGTTCTAGATTTAATTGTCAATCTAATTTGTGATTCTTTTCGAATGACAAGCATGATTTTAGTCTTTCTGTATTACCAATTTTATTCTTTCATTCAAAAGATACGGCTAAGAATGATAGTTTGAAAACCTTCTTATCAGAGTCGCCTTTAATATTGATATGTATAGTATTTTAAACTGTAATACTTATTACTTCGTTATTTCTATTTATTTTACGTTTATACACTTGCAACACTAACTAAACTTTTGAAGTTTAAATATACAAAACGATAATTCTTCTTCTTGTTTTTAAATTTTATTCTATCATCTTAGACCTTTCAAACCGAAACCGAGTCTTATCACATTGCGTCTTCTTAATTTTATTTTCCCAAGCAAACGCTTTCAGTTTTCTTTCAACCAACTTTTGTTCCAGACATGGATCAAATAGGAGAACCTGCACAAACCCAAAAACTGGAAGGTTTTAAATATTTAGTGGTGCTAACGGAAGCCTTTGGAATTTTGTTAATCGTGCTTATGATAGCATGGAACTTTAACTACAGAGGTGGTTTCGCTTGGTCTTCAAATTCGACACTACAATTTAATTGGCATCCTATGTTAATGACGGTTGGGCTCGTTTTTCTATATGCTAATGGTAAAAAATCTTCTAAGTTTATTATATAATTGTAATCATTTTTCAATAAAGTGTCAGACGTAATTTTCCCTTAACTAATAACTTTCAATTTTATTTTGTAGGGAGACCACCCTACAGTAGATAATCATTAATTAAAAGCGCAAATGTTCCTAAAATATTTAATTCTAATTTTAATTTATTAATACATATGGTGTCCTAAATATTGATTAAATTAAAAATTACTTGTTATAAAATTTATATTTTACTGAAAAAGTTGTAACTGCCTATTTCTAATGTTGTTTTAGACCTTTCAATTACATTTTTTCTGAATCCACCCTTTTCCCTCGTATTTGGCTCTATATTTGGGTGCCCAAAAAAATGTATGATTTTGAATTTCTCGAACCCCCTAAATTTGCTCCTTTTGGTGAAAAAATACCTCCGTAAATTTTCTTTCAATAAAAAAAAATTGTTTAGGTGTTCTGCTAGGCCGTTTTAGGTCTAAAAATAAATTTTCTTAGTTATAAGTTTTGTTGAAATTGAAATTTACGATAAAAAGATTCTTTAACCGCTAAAAAGTATGTGTTATTTATTGAGGAATGAACCCTGAATTTTATGAAAATAATAAAAAAAATTTTTAGGGTAATATCGGGCTCAGAATACAAAAATTTGCAATTTCATTACAAGTAATTGCGTGAAAGGGCTCCTAAACATTTTTTTCCTTGAATGTTATGCACATGATTTTTTTTCATACAATATAAGGAGAATATTTTCCATAAAGAGTAAATTAAAAATATTAATACCTAAAAAAATCTGGAATTTCGAAATACACCAAAAATACATATTTATTATAGTTTAAAGACTCATATAGTACTTTAAAATGTATATTTACCTATCATTTTATTTTCAGTCTTATTTTTAGCAATGAAAAATTCCACGAAGTCGATAAGTAAATCGAATAGTAAAACTTACAAAAACGCGGAATTGCATCGAAATCGACCTTAGTTAACTAGCTCACATCTTTTTCAGGTAAATGATGGGTGAAAATACATTTGAAAGCACTATAGGAACCCTTATGGAAAATACTCTCCTTTTATTATAGAAAAAATCTTGCGAATATTATTCAAGAAAAAAAATGTTTAGGGACCATTTCAGGTAATTAAGTTCATAAACACACATTTTTTTGGGCACCCTGCTGACCTACTTTATACATTGCTAAACATTTTTTTAAATAAAAATTAATTCTTCATTTACTTCAGGTATGCTGATCTATAGAACGCAAAGGAACGTACGAAAGAGACGACTAAAGTTGATTCATGCAGGAATAATGTTTTTCGTGATACTCTTGACAATTATAGGTCAGGTAGCTGTTTTCAGCTTTCATAACCAGAATGGCATACCGAACATGTATTCCCTTCATAGTTGGGTTGGATTATCGGCAATCATATTATTCTGCTTTCAAGTAAGTTTTTGCTAAATAAATTATGATGGACAAACATATTTTAATCCTAATTTACAATTTAATTTCATCCTATTAATTATTTACAGTGGCTTGCTGGCAGTATTTCTTTTCTTTATCCAGGAATTCAAGCGCCTCTGCGAACTGCCTACATGCCAATTCATGTTTACTTTGGAACTGCCGGTTTCATTGCTGTCATTGCTTCGTGTTTACTAGGGCTTACTGAAAAAATCATGTTTGTTGACAAGTGAGTTGTCCCTCTCTAAAATCTGAGAATTTAGAAAAATTTAAAGGAATTCAATGTGCATTCAGGGAATTCAGAGAATTCGAGAAATTTGGGGAATTTAAGGTATTCAGGAAATTCGAGGTCATCAAGAAATTCTGAGAATTAAAGGAATTCGGGTATTGAGAGAATTCTTGGAATTCTGAGGATTCAGATAAATCAGAGACTTTAAATTTGGTTTTAAATTTATGACATAGTTCAGGCCACACAAACAGCATTTAGAATTTAAAAATTTAAAATTCAATTTTTTTAAATTGTACAATTTCAAATTGAAGCTGTGAAATTGAAACTTTTCTAATTTAAACAATGCAACTGTATAAAATTCTTTGAATTTCAATTCAAATCGTTTCAGATCATACAATTTCAAAGTTAAAGCCTTAATTTTTTTATACAATTTTAAATTAAAATATCAAAAGACGATTTAGATTCAATTTCGGTCTTTTGTTGAAAATTCGTCTTTATTGGTTTTTTTGGGTTCAAAATTAATTTTTTAAGTGAAAATTTAACTATTTGGTTGAAAATTCAACGGTTTGGTTGAAAATTTATATAATTTGTCAAAAATGCACCATTTTTAATAGAAAATTGATCTTGGTTGAAAATTAAACTGTTTTTCAAAAAGCTCGTTTATTTGTCTTGGAAGTTCAAAATTTTGGATGAAATTTTTTTTTTATTGTCTGAAAAAACTTTCTTGATCAATATTTCAACTCTTGTTGAAAATTCGTCATTCTGGTTTAAAAATTCATCTCTTTTGGTAGAAATGTAATCTTTTTTTTGGTGAAAAGTGCAACTCTTTGGTTGAAAGTGAATCTGTTTTGGTTCAGGAATCAAGTATTTTGTTGACAATTCGTCTTTTTTGGATCAATTTAACTGTATTTAATATAAAATGAAAACCTTTTCTTGGTTAAAGTGTCAACTATAACATTTTTTGTTGAGAATTAATCTTTTTTGGTTAAAAATTCAACTACTTGGTTGAAATTTGAAATAATTTGTTAATTCATATGAAACAGTACATGAGAAAAAATTGCAACGCCTAAGTAATCAAAACTGAAACAACAGCTCGTTTCTCTCATAGTAATTTCCGTGTATTTAAAAATTATCTTTTTTATCTGTGTCTAAAAAATCTGTTGAATACTTACCCCAGAAATTTTTACTGATAGAAATATAGTTGGAAAAAAATCAAGGAAAGCTGAAAGAATTAAAAATAGTAAAACTCAAAAGTGATAATTTTCATACTATACTGTTTACCTATTTTTCATTCATTAAAATTGTAAAAAATTTTAAAGTGTATTATCATCAGTAGAAAGTCTTGAGCTGCTTAAAAGATTTTTCAAAGATAGCAAAAAATCGATTATAAAATACAGAAATAATTTACTACCGTCATCCGGGGTAATTATGGACCATGGTGGGTAATCATAAATGAAGGATATTATTCCGTAGAAACTTTTTTTTGTCTTAATGGAATTTTACTGTATATCCTAAGAATATTTTTTATAAAATGTTCAGAAAGTCTTATGACAAAATAAAAATAAATCATAAAGTTATAGAGTATAAACGTTGATCCATACTTTCCCCGGTTGACGGTATCTATACCTATGAATAATCTACTGCCTTTAATAACTTCATTGTCTTGCTCCATTTTTGTAAAAAATGGTACACTTTAAGCGAGAAAAAAGTACCCCATGAGAGTAAAAAAGTACCTGTATGATTGATTTTGCTAACGAATCTAAAATTAAAAATGTAATTTTTCTATTTCAGAAATAACTCTTATTCAAAGTTCGGTGCTGAAGGCGTTCTAGTAAATATTATGGGATTGCTTTTCGTAATTTTTGGAGGATTGGCAGTGTACTTATCCTCTCAGGACCGCTACAGGCGACTTGCTCGTCCAGAAGATGACTTCCTTTTATCAAACAGAAATAACTAATTCTATATGATTAAAAGTCTGAATCATGTCCTACAGATCTTAATATCAAATCAGCACAAAGTTTTACTGACTGATTTACATATGCCACAATTTTAATTACGTTTTTTGTAATAATTTTATATTCTAAATTTTAAAGCGTTTTCGGCTCATCTTTTTATTCGTCATCGATTTATAAGAACAAAGATTTCCCATTCATGAGAATAGGTGCATTTACATTTTTGGACACATCGCTATTGAAAGTGTTAACGCAAAATTCAGAAACGAAAATTATGAGAAGGCCTTAAAGTATAATAAGATTGTCTAATCGCGAAGTAATCGATAAAAAAGTTAAGAATGAGGGGTGTGACGTCGAATATTACAATTTGAAATTCATTTCGATTCTATGGTAAATTCCGATCCAAATATAAAATAAGAAAATTATTTGAACATTCAGCTGAATAGAAATTCGATTTTATCTACCCCTCAAAAAAAAAAACATCTTTTAACACAACTTCATAATAATCGGTAGCGTGGATTTATTCACTTTTAATGAAATCTACAAATATTTGTGACTTCAATTTTAACGTATGAGACTTATTATGTATACGTTTATCTAATAATAAGTAAATCAGAAGACTATTTGTTTTTAAGTTTTCACACGATAACAGGATAATAGTAGTATTAGGATTCAGAATATTAAAAACAAAAAGAGAATTTAAAAGCAAATGGACTTTTGATTGGAACAATGGTGTCTGAATGTCAGTGATAAAATAATATATAATCGAAATTTTAACGTATTTAAGAGGCCTATGTCTCTATTTATTTAATATTTTGAATGTTTTGAGTATTTTAATTTAAAGATGATTTATTTATACTTCAATATTATCTATAAGTTTTATTTTAAGATTTATTGTTTCTCGATTGGAAGTTGCAAAACTTGTTTTGTTTATGATCCTTAAATTTCTTGGACTTTAAATTGATTTTATGCGTTGAGGAGGTTGTGATTTTTATGCCAAAACTTGTAATCGAAGGATATAATTTTGTTTATTTTTATTTACAATAATTTTTAATCTATGGTGCTAATGTTATTGAAGATAAATTTGGTGATTTATGTGTATTTTGCTCTACTTACAAATAAAATACCCTGCATAATTAAAAAACGGCCTTCTTCAAAACTTTTATTTTTTTAGTCAACTTAAAAATAATTATAAAATATTTTTGCGTAAAAGGGAATTCAAGATAATTAAAATAATTTATTTCAAGTTAATTTGAAGCAAATTCAAAGACTTCGAGAGAATTAACGAAGTTCAGAAATATTGGAAGAATTCATAATAATTCTAGAGAATTACAGCAATTTAAGTATATTCAAAGAAATGAATTCAAGCAGGTTTAAAGCATATTTAAGAGGATTAACGGAATAAAAAATTGAAACAATTCAAGTGAATTAAAAAATTTATGGAAATCAGAAGATTTCAAATGAATTCAATAGAATGAACGGAATTAAAAAAATTGAAAGAATTCAAGAGATTGAAGAAATTCCAGACAATTAACGGAATTCAAACACTTTAAAGCATTTCAAAGAATTAAATGAAATTAAGGTAATAAATAATTCGAGGAATCCAGAAGATTTCAAGCGAATTCAAAAGAAGCTCAAAGAAATGCATGTGGATTTGAAGTAAATTCAGAAGAATTATAGTGAATAACAAAAATTTAAGTAAATTTAAAGGATTTAACTCAAGTATATTTAAAGGGAACTGAGAAAAATTTTAAAAAAAATTTTAATTAAGTAAATGCAAGGAATTTGATTCAAGTAGATTTTAAGCAAATTTAAAAGAATTAAAGGGAATAATAAAATTTCAAGTAAATTTAAAGAATTTAATTCAAGCGGATTTAAAGCGAATTCAGAAGAATTAAAGGGAATTACAAGAATTCAAGTAAATTAAAAGAATTTAATTCAAGTGGATTTAAAGTGCATTCAACTGAATTATTGGAAATCAACAGATAATTGGAAGAATTCAAAAGATTTAAAAAGAAATCAAGGATTGCAAGATAGAATTAAAACAGTTTGCATAAATCTACGATGTTTTGAATTATTTTTATTTATCAAGGTTTTTAATTTCCTCATTATTTTATTAATAAAGCCTAAATCAAAATTTCCTAAGAGAATGTTAAAATTAAAAAATGATCTTTTTTGATTAAACAAGAAAACATTGTCGGATTTGAATCTGGCGGTATCTTAAGGTTTTGAGAGAGACTTTTTAATTAAGTGAATGTAAAAGAATTTGCAAAAAAAATATTTTAAGGGACTGAAAATCATGTAGAGAATTTAAAGAAAAGTCTTAAGAAATCAGAAGATTTTAAATTAATTCATAAGAATCCAAAGAATTAACAAAAAATTCAAGTGTTTTTAGAGTGAATTCAAAGAATTTAGGAGAATACAAAATTGAAGATAATTAAAAGAATTTAGTTCAAGTTGATTTGATAAGCGAATTAAAAGACTTCAAGAGTATTAACGAAATTGTACAAAAATATTAAGAATTTAAAATAATTACATAGAATGAAAGGAATTCTAGTAAATTTAAAGAATTCAATTCAAGTGTGTTCGAAGTAAAGTCAAGATAATTAATGGAATTAAAAAATTGAAAAAAATTGTAGAGGAAGATTTTTAATGAATTCAAGAGCTATTTGAATCAAATGAATGGAATTCAAAAAATTAAAAGAATTTAAGAGAATCAACCAAATTTAAAGAATTCAAAAGATTTCAACCGAATTTAAAAGGTCAGATAAGTTCAAGTGGATTTGAATAAGCAAATTCAGAAGAATTAAAGAGAATTTGAAAAATTCAAGTAAATTAAAACAATTTTATTGAAGTGGATTTGAAGCGAAATCAGAAGAATTGAAGAGAATTAAAAAAATGCAAGTAAATTCAAAGAATATAATTCAAGTGGACTCTAAGCGAATTCAAAGACTTCAAGAGAACTAATTAAATTCAAGAAAATTTTAAGAATTAAAAATAATTAAAGGAATTCTACTAAATTCAAAGAGTTCAATTTAAGTGGGCAAATTGAACTGAATTCAAGATAATTTTTAAAAATTAAGAAAATCAGAAGATTTTAAATGAATTGAAGAGAATAAAAGGATCAAAAGAATTCAAGAGAATACACACATAAATTTAATGATTTAAATTCAAGTTAATTTGAAGCTAATTTAATAGAATGACCGGAATTTAAAACATTTAAAGAATTCAAGAGAATTACAGGCATTCAAGACAATGAACGGGATCAGAGAAATTAAATGAATTTAAAAGAAGTTCAATGATATTCAAATATGCGGACTTCTTTCAAGTAAATTCAGAAGAATTATAGAGAGTTAAAAAATTCCCGCAAATTTAAGTAATTTTATACAAGTGGATTTTAAGCGGAATCAGAAGAATTAAAGAGTTTTTAAAAATCCAAAGCAAATTTAATTAATTTACTTCAAGTGGATTTGAAGCGAATTCAAGAGAATTATGGGAAATTAAGAAAAAATTGGAAGAATTCAAGGAACTCAACAGAATTAAAACAGTTTGCATAAATCTATGATATTGACTTTGGTCAATTATGTTATTTTGCTTATCAAGGTTATTAATTTCTTAATTATTTCAATAGTAAAGCTCGAATTCAAATTTCTAAACAAGATGTTAAAATAAAAAAAAGAACGGCCTTTCTCGTAAAGAAAGCATAGTCGTGATTTGAATCTGGCAGTATCTTAAGATTTTGAGACAGGCTTTCTGATTGGCTCATGCGTTTGTATTTATAAGGAGGAGTAAAAGGAAGAACAGCTGATGAATGAATGACAGTGACAGTGACAGATGAAAAAGAGATTGTGTCGTGTCCTGCTCTTTACTTATCTTTAAAAAAACTATAATTTAATCAATGATTAATCAAACACCTGGGCCTAAAACAAAATATGAATTATTAGCTGACATACAAAAGTAAGTATATCTTCCAAAATTAACATTTATTCTCTCCAAAACCTGTATATACATACACACACACAT
>JAUELO010000333.1:705438-717901 GCA_032357855.1 Amphibolips quercusostensackenii
TTTGTAAGATTTCTAAGATTTAAAGAGATTTAAAATTATTTTTTGAAATTTACCCTCAATTCTTATTAATTTATCCTAGATTATTTTAATTCTTAAAAATTTTTTTATGTACTTGAATTCTTCTAAATGCTTTCAAGGTATTTTACTAAATTTTTTAGGAATTCAGAAAATATAGCCATGTTTCATAGAATTTCTCGAGATTTAATAATATTAAAGTGGATTTTAAAGGATTTATGGTAGAAAAGAGAGTTATTTTGTAAGATTTCTAAGATTTAAAGAGATTTAAAATTATTTTTTGAAATTTACCCTCAATTCTTATTAATTTATCCTGGATTATTTTAATTCTTAAAAATTTTTTTATATACTTGAATTCTTCTAAATTCACTCAATTTCACTTAATTCAATTGATTTTTTTCAAGTTTTTAAGGTTTTATTCAATTGATCCTGAGGTTCAATTGACAAAATGATTTTAAAATATTTCCAGACCTTTTTCACTTATTTCAATAGTTTGAATAAATTTTAAAGATTTTGAAATATTTTAGGGTATTTTAAATATCCCAAGGTATTTTAAAAAGATTTTAACAATTCTAAGGGATTTACGACGGTTTGAATCAGTTAAAGGGGTTTGAAAAAAATTTTATAAGGTTTTAAAGAATGCCCTAGAATTTTGAAAGGTATTAAAGAATTTCACAGCACAGATTTTATGTGCTTTCACAGGATTTAATAATATTTTAATAGATTTTAAAGAATTTCCTAGGGTTTCAAAGATTACAAGAGATTTTCAAATATTTTTTGCAATTCACTTAAAATTTTCCTTGAGTTCTTAATAATATAACCTTAATTCTTTTTAATTCTTTCAAATTCTTCTAAATTCACTTAATATTACTCAATTCAGTAGATTTCTAAAAATTTTTGGTTTAATTCATCTTGAACTCTTTTAAACTCAACTTGAATTCTTCGATATGTCATCAAATTCTTTTAAGTCTACTTTAACTTTTCTAAACTCATTTCTGTCTTACTCAATATAATAAATTTTCTCATGTTCTCAAATTGTTTTCAATTTACTTGATTGTTTTTTTAATTTAGTTTAATTTTGTATAAATTTCATTAAATTCTTCTCATTTCCCTTAATTTTTGAATTCTTTTGAATTTAATTTAAATTTTTTTGTAGTCATTAGTCACTTCTTTGGTTACAAATTAGAAGGGCTTTTCAAGATTTGGAGAGGTTACAATTTTTTTTTATTTACCCTGAATTCTGTAAAACTCTTCGGAATTCTCATGAATGTTTCTAATTTACTTCAATTTTAATAAATTCACTCAATTCTATTTAATTCAATGGATTTTTTTAAGAGTACCACATGTGGTGATGTATAACGGGTACGGAAATTCAGAATACGTATTTAATATAATGCCGCTAATAATAATATTTTTCTATTACAATTTATTTATAAAAATTGTTTGCTGGTTTGATTTCTGAACGATACAAAATATCTGCGGACGATACACTGATGATCATCGTCTGAGTGTTCAGCAACGCAAAAGATTGGGCTGGAAACAGAAAGTTTAGGACAAACCACTCACACGTTTCACTTTTTTTCAAAATATTTATATAAAGTTTATTGATTAATACTTTCCAAGGATAGTTGATGACAAATATGACAAAGACTTCTGAAAATAAATAAAAATAATAATTGTATTCAAATATTTGAATAATGAAGTTTAATATTATTAATTAATTGTTTACTTTTTTATTAAATAAATAATATTTTAATAATATTTCCAGAAATAAAAATTAGAAGGGGCCTAGTCAGGGACAGGTTGGTCCTTCCTTATGGATACCCTAGTCTGGCCCTTATCGGATTAAAAGTTTCATTTCAAGTCTGGCCCTGTCTGGGATGCCCGGTCAGACAGATTCTGCCAGATTTGGCCCTATACAGGGTCACGTCAAAATTTCCGCACGGGACATTTTAATAATTCATTAAACTTCATTAGGGATAATTCAAGATTCAACAAGGAATCGTGATTACAACTACAAGAAAAAGCAGCGTCTCTGAAGGTAGCGCACTTTATAATAATCGTTGCTAACCTAGGTTTCCTTTTAAGTGAAACGCATTTTCCTCAACTAAGTGGGAATAGTTGAATCCACTGTATTTCCAATACTCTATTAACCAGGAGTCCTTATTTCTCTAAAATAGATTTTACTTAACCACAATTAAAAAATGTTGCTTCTAAGTAGAAAAAAATTTGCAACTGTTAGATGTTATAGCAGATTCTAGTATCTTTTAATAGACTAATGTCAAATTTTGAGCAAGCTGGGTCATTTAGTTTGTGTTTTACAGCCATTGAAAGCACAGAACCTCGTGAATTTTAACGAAAATGGAAAAAGAGGATTTCGTGTGCTGATTTAGCATAATTTTTTGCGTAACAAAACCATCACTAATACGAAGGAAAGGCTTGATAAATACGATGGGAACTCTGAACCATCAATGTCAATGGTTTAAAAGTGGTTTACCGAGTTCCGTTGTGGTCGTATCAGCACAAGTGACGCTGAACGTTCCGTTCGCTCAAAAGAGGTCATGACGCCAGAAATTGTCAAAAAAATCTATGAAATAATATTGGACGATAGAAGAATGAAAGTGCGTAAGGTGGCTGAGGCTATAGGCATCTCAACTGAGCGGGTATACTACATTTTGCATGAATATTTGGACATGAGAAAACTATCCACGAGAGGGGTGCCGCGATTGCTCACACTCGACCATAAGCACAACCCTTGTACTACGAATCTGTACGTTGCGAATATTATTTAATCGATTATACAGTAACGTCACTCAAACTAAACAATTTATGAATTGTTAAAGCATCGGAATCTTAAGAATGGTAACTTTTGCAATGTTTATACTCCGATAAAAAAATGTAGATTTTTTTTTAAATCGGCTAACACAGATCTCTTAAGAATTAATTTAGCTTTGATTCGGAAGGTAACAGTTAAAAATCGGTTGAAAATATTATCCGAAGTATTATTCTGATCATTTTTTCATCCAAAGTTTCCACTGTGGTGGGACAGAACTTTGACCTTCCCTTTTCCTGCTCAAAAAATTACTATTTCAAATGCAAAATTTTCTTTTTCTGATTGTTTATTGTATAAAAAAATAGTGTAGTATTTTGTAATTTTGTATTTTTTGTAAATTTTCATTTTTAAATTGATAAAATTAAATTGACATCATATAAATATAAGTTTAAACAAAGTGGAGACACTCCAGATCGAATTTATCAGTACTAGGCAGAAGGTGCAGAGGAGAGGAGAGAAGAGGAGAGGAGAGGAGAGGAGAGGAGAGGAGAGGAGAGGATGATTCTACATGTCGACGTGTCAAAATGACAACGTGCTATATCGGTAGGGAGAAATAAAAAGGTACTATCTTGGGTGGTTAAGTTTGAAAAGTTTAAAATCCCATATAATTAGTACTTGAAACACTAGCACCCTACAAAGTAGGAAACCTTTTTACTTGGTCCTGCCTACACACTAGCTTGTAATTTGCTCATGTCAATATATTCTAATAGTATAGAAGAGTGGTTAAAGTTAAAAATACTATACTTCCATAAGTGGAGCTCGAATGAAAGAACTTGGTTAAATGAAATGCGATTATTAAATTTAATTTTGAAGAGTTTATATATTAATAAACCTAAAATTTTCCTCAGACTCTTATTTACAATTTCCCTTGCATCCAAAGATTTAAGTGAAGCTTTTTGAGTTCCTACTTTGTTTTCTTCGACGCAAATCCTCTTTTTCTCTGATTCAGCGATAGATGCAAATAAAACCAAGATAGGAGAAGTAAAATCGTAACACGTCCTCGATAATATCTTTACATCCTCGCATATAGATAATCCAAAAACTCAGCCACTGAATTTCTATCTTTTTATTGCAGGTCATATATCCGTGACAGAATGGAAGAAGCAAAATTGTAACTTATTAGAATATTTAGAATCCGAAATTATTTTCTGATTAAAAAAAAGTATCAAATGTGATATAAAAGTTCTCATGGTGATAATGATGACTTTCTTTCCAATGTAAGAAATTAAACAGTTTAATAAGTAGATTCGGTAATTTTTAGTTGGGCATTGTTGAATAATGACCATTAAATAATGACCATTGTTAAATAATTAATGTATAAAAACAAATTTGATGTGAGTGGAAAAGATATTTTCGGAACAGCTAGAATAAAAAAAAAGATTGGTGGATGTTTGAGCAATCAATTTAAAAGGACCCATCTAGTAGTGAAAGCGTTTTTGATAGAATTGATTATTTTACTTATATTTGTGCTTATAATAAATACGTATCTAGATTATCATGTAAATTGAAATTCAGAAGAGTTTGACTTCAAGTGCTTCAATTTGCAGTTCAGTTTTGATTACTCCAAATAAAAATTTTTTCAATTTCAAAGAGCATAACAAATTTTTACGAATTCGACGAAAATACTATTAAATAATATTCTTTGGAAGTCATATTCGCTGGATTGTTAATTTATGTGAAAAACATAAGGATAAATTGAAAAAAAAATTTTTAGACTTTTTTGATTATTTAATATTAAGCATCCTTCTTTGTTAAGCTAGAATCTTTAATTGCGCGCTATGCGCACGTGTGGATTTTTGATTTGAGTAGAAAATAATTTTTAATACAAGATAAAAATTTAGAATAAAAATTTATTACTTAGGTAAATTCGTTTTTAAGATCAAGCAGATATAATTTTCCAATTTTTTTTTCAAAATTAAAACAGTTTTTTAAACTACAGATACATCAAAAACTAATCTAGAAAATTTTTGATAAAGTTTTCTTTTTTCTATAGGATTTTATACAATTAGCGAAAAAAATTAATTTAGCTAAAAATATATTTAGAACTTGTGAAAGTTTGAAAAGAATAAAAAAATATATTATGAACTTTTGAAAACCTTTAAAAGTTTGGAAATATTTTTTAACACTTCAAAATTTCTAAAATTTCTAAATATCATTTAAACTGACTCGAATTATTCCTAAAATTTTCTTAAAATCTTCCAGATTCTTATTTAATCATTTTTTGGAATCTTTCTTTAAATGTTTCAAAATCTTTTAAAATATTTATTTCAAATTAATTCTTCAAAATAAGGAATCACTTTAAATTTCCTTAAAAATTTCAAGAAAATATTCGTATTATTATCTTGAAACCTTTCTGCACTTCCTGTTCGGAAATCTCATACTATCTACATTTTTTCAATTTTCTAAATTCTTTTAAAATTTAAAATTATGTTTCGAATCTGAGAAAAATATTTCAAATAAAAAATCATCCTACCATTGTCTAGATTTTCTTGACCATTTACAATTTTTTTCTAAATCTTACCAAATAAGAAATCATCTTAAAGTTTCCTAAAAATCTGAAAAAAAATTATTCTTTTTAAATCTCTCAAAGCTCTTGAAGAGCATCTACAGTTTTTATTTGAATGCTTCAAAAATCTGCATTTTTTCAATTTTTGGTATACTTTTGACCTTTACATAATTTTTTCAATTTTTTTAAAAACTTGAACATATCTTTCAAAATGATTCTAATCTCTCTTAAAATTTGTGGAAAATCTTTCTAAGGTGAGAAAATTGTCTGAAAATCTTCCAGATATTTTAAAAATATTTTTTAAACTCTTAGGAAATGCCTTAGAATCTCTTTGAATTTTCTTTTATATTTAATTTTTCAAAATAAAAATTCATTTGAAATTATCGCAGGAATCTTGGAAAAAATTCTTTATTCTTTTGAAATCTTTTAAAATTCTTTAAAAGCTTCTTCATTTTTTTTTAGTCTTTAAAAATATACATTTTGTTACTTTTTTTTTAATATTCTTAAGATTTTGATCGTTTCATAATCTTTTCAGAATTTTTAAAACTTCAAAATATCTTCTTAAAACAATTTAAAGTTTTTTTAAAGATTTTCACCACAAAAATTGTCTTGAATTCTTCCATATTCCTAAAATGAATCTTATTGCTGGTACGGGTAATAAGATGTTTGGAAAAATTTTCAAATAATTTAACTTTTAATTCAAAATATGTATATAAGGAGATGTATATAAGATATATGTGTTCAAAAAAAGTTATCTTCTTTCAGCATGGTATAAATTTTAATGACAAATAATTTTATCCTGACCCACCTACAATTATAGGTAGAAAAAATATTTTTGTGAAATCACTTTACAAAAATAATTTACGATACGCATATATGTATACTAAAAAAATGCGAGACACTTGCGACATGGATGCAGGAGGTTGTCATGTTTGGGTCGCTTCGTGTCCTTAAGACACACGAGGGTTCCGACAGCCTGTCGTTGTGATTTATTCAAAATACAAAAAAAAATTAATAAATAAAGAATTGGGCATTCAAAAAGATCTACAAATTTGTTATTGATCACTTTTTGATAGGACGCATAGTTTTTGTTTTACTTGTAAGAAATAACAATCAAAATAAAAACATTAAAATTTTGGAAAAACGACACAAGCTACAAAGAAAATGATAGGCAAAAGATATTTTCCCAAAAGAGCAATAAATTTCTCATTAATTATTTTTTAATAAAATGCGTAATTTTGTTTTAATCCTTAAAATTAAGAATAAAATTTTTTGGAAAAACGAGACAAGCAACAAAATTAAATAGACAAAAGTTGGTTACCCAAAAAAGAGCTATACATTTCTTATTCTTTGTTTTTTGATAGGATGCTTAATTTGTTTCAATCGTAAAAAATTCATAACATGAAAAATAAAAAAATTCAATTTTGAAAAACGACACATGATGCAGAAAAAAAATCAACAGATAAATGCTGTTTGCTCTAAAATGAGCTATACATTTTTTATTATTCATTTTTTGATAGGATGCGTAGTTTTTCTTTTAATCGTAAAAAATATGATTAAATATTGAAAAATTAAATTTTTGAAAAAGCGACACAAGAGACAAATAAAAATAAAAAGAAAAAAGTTGTCTAACTAAATTAAAACTAAAAATTTGTTATAAACACTTGTTTTAAAAATATTTAAAAAATAAAAAAATAACTTTTTGGAAAAACGACACAAGCTACTGTAACATTCTATTTAACAAAATTTGTCGCTTAAATTATATCCGCAAATTTGCTTAGAACTACTTTACGCATGCATGCATATTTTTAGTTTAAATCAGAAAAAATAACATTGAAAATAAACAAATCAAATTTATGAAAAAAGACACAACATGCAATAAAATGTTTTTTTATGAAATGCGCACTTTTTTAATTATGAAAATAAGATAATGAACATATGTTACGTCTCTTTCAAAACCAATGCGCATTATTTTGTTGTCGCCTGTATATCAGATAACTTTTAAATGACTATTCGGATTTGATTGTGCTTTAGCACACAGTTTCAGGAACCAAAAAAGAAACAACTATAGACCTATTTCACTGCTGTTTTCTTCAAATTTTGTGAAAATGCATTGAAAATAAGCCTTCTTAGATATGTCAAGAAAAATGAATTTATAAGCGGCACTGAATATGGATTTCAGGAATAAAGTAGTACGCAAGCAGACATTGCAGATTTCACAGAATATATTCGTAAAAAAATTGATAAACAAGAAAGAGTTATTAAAGTATTTATAGATTTTAAAAAAGCTTTTATACAATTAATAACTGAATTCTGTTTAAAAACTGCACTTAATGGGTATTACGGACATAGCTTTGAAACATTAAAAAAATATCTTGATAATGGAATGCAATATGTTTACGTACACGGAATTAAAAGTAAAGTACTGCAAGTAAAAACAAGAGCGCTCGAAGGATTTGTTCCGGGGCCACTTCTTTAAACACTGTACGTAGAGAGCCTCTCCTTGCTAGGTTTGAATATGAAAATTTGCATGTACGCAGATGATACAGTACTTGAAGATGGGAGTAAGAATTGTGAAGAATCAAGAAAAATGATAAATCAAGAAGTAATCAGAATAGAAGAAGAAACAATAACAGAAGTTTAGGTGTACATATATCTGTAAATTATTATTAATGATAAACTTAATTGGGATAGTCATATGCAGTCAATAGTCGAGAGAATAATACTTTGGTTTAGTGTGGTAAAAAGGTTTTCAGAACTTTAATTAAAAAAAAAAAATAATAAATACATGATATATCTTGCTTTTATTGTATCACAGTTTAGATACATTATAACAACTTGGAAAACGGCGTCAGAGTAACTGATGAAGAAAATACAACGGCCTACAGTACAAAGTCATAAAATTAATTTTTGGCCCTCATCAGTGAGTTTTATTAAATCTGTGAAAAGTACATAATGTCTTGAAGGTACGCAGTTTTACAATTAGAAGCACTATTATTCGGTTAATATCTCAGTTGTGAAATTAAAAAATTATGTAATTTAAATTTTTATTTAAATTTTATTTTATTAATAATTATTGATAAATTATGAAATACTCTTGAAAACATTATTTCACCTTCAATAAGTACAATTGATGAAAAAGAAGGGAATGACAACCTATTAGAAATAATTATTTTCCGCAAATTTTTGAACAAAATTGTTCAAAGTTGTCAGAAAACATTCCAATCGAAAACATTTATCCAAATCACTTTCCAGTGAGGTCTATGTGATTGAATATTGTATTTTCATTTTATTTATTTTTTTTTTAATTTTTTAAACATTTTGTTTGTATGAAAAATAACCTCAAAAACAATTTTTCTCGTACGAGAGAAATAATGCTAAGCAATGAATTTTTTTGCTCTCATGAGAAATTATATATGTGAAAGTGAAATTTTGTTCTCTAAAAAATTCGGCCTGTAGTACCAAAACGAAAACGTAAAAAATCTTGTAGTTCAATAATTATTAAGATATTTTGATAACAAATTTTTTTTCTTTTTGATAAATTTAATGCTTCTGCAAGTTTTCTAATTTCGAATTTTCAAATTATTTTATTAATCTTAAATTCAAAGAATCATTCCACCAATCGAAATGTAGTTAGAAAAGAATTTTACAAGAAAAACATTGGAGTTGAACAATTAATCAACTATGCTCTTAAATTCAGACATTTAAACATTGCAGCTAAAATTTTTTTTAAATATGTGAAAATTTGCGATTATCAAACTATTTCAATGTTCTATAACAATTCATTTTTTCCCAATGAAGAAAACTTAATGCAAAACATTTAAACTGTAGTAAAATTCAGTATATGTTTTTACGTTATTAATTTTAAATGGACTGAAATTTTTTGTGTGAATTCAAAGTTGTATATGTAAAAATGAACAATTTTTTTTAAATTAAATTGCATTAGGAATTCCAAAAAATATTGTAGTTGGGAATAATTTTTTAAATATACTTTGGACAACAAATATCCTTCAAACATTGTATTGTGACATAATTTGGTGAAATTAAAAAAATTAATATTCACATTAGCAAAAAGCTTAGCTGTAATAAGAACAAACCTTTCAATGAAGATTTGTTAAAAAAACTATTTCTTTATCGAAGTATATTTAAAGCAAACCTTCGTATTTAAATTTTTTCTATAGGAAAAATTATATATGTTACAAATTGTATAAACATTATATATAGAGAAAGAAAAAATTCCCCTCCCACTATCCCCTTGCATATGAGACCCTCATTGCTGACCAGCCCGACAGTTTTTATTGAGTTTCCAGTAAATATTGACGTAAAAATCGTGCTTTTCTCTTCTATAGAAAATAATTGCGTTATTATGCCAAATATTTAGTACAAATTCTTATAACGTTAGTAACAACATTATGTCACTACTTCTAATTTATTAAAAATAAAAAAAAAGAAGTTTCAAGATACATAAAATTTGGATATATATATATATATATATATATATATATGTATGTACAATGTTTATACAATTTGTAACAAATATAATTTTTTGTACAGAAAAATTTAAATACGAAGATTTGCTTCAAATATACGTCGATGAAGAAATAGTTTTTAAAACAAATTTTCAATAAAAATTTTGTTCTCATTACAGCTAAGCTTTTTGCGGATGTGAATATTAATTTTTTAATTTTTCACCAAATTATGTCACAATACAATGTTTGAAGGATATTTGTTATTCAAAGGATATTTGAAAAATTATTCCCAACTACAATATTTTTGAGAATTCCTAATGCAATTTAATTTAAAACAAATTGTTCATTTTCACATATACAACTTTGAATTCAAACAAAAAATTTTAGTACATTTGAAATTAAAAACGTAAAAACATATACTTAATTTTACTACAGTTCAAATGTCTTACATCAAGTTTTCTTTATTGGGAAAAAATGAATTGTTATAGAACATTAAAATAGTTTGATAATCGCAGATTTTTACATATCTTCATGAATTTTTTAGCTACAATGTTTAAATGTCTGAAGGAAAAATTAATTGCTCAACATTATTTCTCTCGTACAAAAAAAAAAAAATTGCTTTCCAGGTTATTTTTCATACAAACAGAATGTTTGAAAAACATAAATAAATAAAATAAAATAAAAATAGAATTTTGAATCACATAGACGGCACTGGACAGTGATTTGGATGAATGATTTCAATTGCAATGTTTTCTGACAACTTTAAACAATTTTGTTCGAAAATTTGCGGAAAATAATTATTTTTTATAGGTTGTCATTCCCTTCTTTTTCATCAATTGTACTTATTGAAAGTGAAATAATGTTTTTAAGAGTATTTCATGATTTATCAAAAGTCAATTATAAAATGAAAATAAAAATTTGAACAACATAATTTTTTATTTCACAGCTGAGGTATTAACCAAATAATAGTACTTCCTGTTGTAAAACTGCGTACCTACAAGACATTGTGTACTTTTCACAGATTCAATAAAACTCACTGATGAGGGCCACCATTGTGTGCCGAGACGTCTGAAACAACTTAATTGGTTTCAATTCACCTGACCCTAAAGCCAAAAACTTACCTCAAGATATTCAACAACACTAAAAATGATATTTAATTGACAAAAATCTCATGAGGACAGCCTATAAAATTAAAATTAGAACCAATGTTTATAATTATGAAACAAGATATGCAGAAGAACTGAGGAATTACATAACTTATCTGGGGCAAAAAAAAACAGTATATATTATTATAGATGTATTAAGCAATTCACCAGCAGAAATTAGAGAAAGTAGAACGCCATAAATGCTTTAGAAAATTATAATTTTAAGTAAAGAAAAGCAAATATATAATAAGGCACTAAGACTGTAGACCCAGTCATCAGGAATTTTTTTTTTTGGGTAATAAATCACTTCAATGAAAATAAAAACATAACAAAAATTGATTAAAAAAATAGTGAATATTTTTTGAAATCTAATGATTTTTCATTGAAAATACCAATAATTCCTGACGAATAGTACGTAATATAAAATAAAATAAAATTGTTTAGAATTCTACATTTTCTTTAAAATATAATGGTCTTTGTTTTGAAGTAACAATTTTTATAATGACAGACTGCAGTGAAAAATGTTAACGAAACCAAAAAAAGCCGATAATTTAAAAATTTTCCATCTTTGAAATGTCATAATTTTGTATTAAAGGTACCCATTTTAACTGTAAAAGGTTAATATAAGATAAAATTGTTGAAAATTGGGTATGACTATCTTGCTTTTAATTTAAGGGTGCTAATTTTCCGTAAAAAAATTAACGTAACCTAAAATTTTTAGAAATCTTAAGACTTCTTCAAAATTGTATAGTATTACATTTAAATACGTTTGAAAAAAATCTTATTTGAAATACAAGCACTAACATAACACTTGTATAATGTTTTTAAATAAAGCTTGGACAAGTATAGAATTTAGGAGAAAATGCGACTATCTTTAAAAAATTTTTCTTTGCAAAAAAATTAAAAATATATTTATAAATTACATATTATGCTATTATATTCACCAATAGAATTAAGGATGATTAAGATGGTCAAGACCATAGTATAAACAACCCTCATTTCTTTAAGTGGAGAAAGAAATGATTAGTATATTTGTATAATAATTCTAATTCTCCATTATATAAATACATACTACAGGCGTCATCAAAAAGTATAGCTTGTTTTTTTTGAAGATATAAACATGCCTTTAGTTAGTTTCGCAAAATAATTAATTTACTAAATTTTTCAAAATTCATATCAAAATTATATACATTATTGTCAAGGATTATGTACAAGGCTAGCGCGAGCGGCACGGAAAATCACTGATGACTTTAAAGACGGTAACACGGTCGGCAATAAAGCCAAACATTGATTTCTTAACCTGTTAGATTGTTTATTTAGTTCCGCGTTGATTTTCTGAACTATAAACGGAAAGACTTTTGATATTAATATTTGCTTTATTCTATATCCACAATTAACCTAAAATGTGAGAATTAGGTGATAATCGAGGTACTGTCATAAAGATTCCTACTATAATAAGAGATGATGGTATTTCTATACGTATTATTATAAAGTT
>JAUELO010000333.1:898944-909021 GCA_032357855.1 Amphibolips quercusostensackenii
AATTATAATTAAATTATATTTTCTGTACATACACTGCTGCCAGCTCCTGCAAAATGAATGAATAAACATTTTCTCCAGAGATCTCTGAGCATTGGTTGCAAAATTGTCTGCATGGATAAATCGGCGGTTTAAATTAAAGTTATTATCAACTTTGTGATAAAGATATACAGCCAATTATATTTTCAAATACATTTTTCACTAGATATTTACAAACACTAATAGAATACAGACAAGAAATGGTTAAACGAAAAGCACTTATTTCAAAGTGGTAATATCCGGAGATCGGAAAGAAAATAACATAACCTGCAAACTGTCAAAATTGCGCAAATGTTTTTTGCTGATTTTTACACAATTTGCACTTCCCTAATCTACAGTGGTAATATCATTGTGAGATTTCTCCTTTCAAACGCGATTATACTATTTTTTTTAAAGAAAAATATAGCGCACTAACAACCGATTTTCTCTCACGAGACTACATGTGTTGTACACGGCACCCGTCAGCACCCGTCTCGTGTCTCCTGAAAAAATTAAAGCCTTTGACTTCGCGTGGATCATGGATGTCGCTCAACGAGTTGCGCATGTGTGCTGAGCTCAAACTTGTGAGCGAAGCGAGCCGCGCGCCAAGCGCGCGATCAGTCTGCCCACGAAGCAAGCAGATTTTTTTTATGTTAATTTATGAACTTTGGTATCTTAGGTTCAAAATTATTATATTATATGTTTGTTTAGACCATCAAACCGTTGCACTTTTGTTAAGATACCAATTTTCATCAAGAAGCACTATCATAACCTAAAGTATTATATTTGTTGATGTTATGGTTTTGACTAAATGAAATTATTAAATAATTTGAAGTTAATTGTTTTGAATATTGATTTTTATGTCTAAATTGTAAAAAAATTGCCCTCAAGCTCCGCTGGGATCCGAACCCAGGTCTTTCAGATTGCCGGTCTGATTTTCCTACTCACTAGGCTACGGAGAGACGAGATTCATTTCTTCACAACCCCTAGAAGTTGGATTCAAAACAATGGAGGTAAAATTATTTAATACATTTTATTTGGTCAAAACCATAACATCAAATAAATATAAAACATTCGATTGTTTGAAAAATGAGTCTTACAAGTATAAGGAGTTACGTCGGAATTCAAGTTGTAGGGGCTGTGAAGAGATTAATCTTGTCTCTCTATAGCTTAGTGGGAAAGAGCGTTAGACCGGCAATCTGAAAACCCTGGGTTCGGATACCACTGAGCTTGAGAGAAATTTTTTTCAAAAATTAAAAATAAAAATCAATATTAAAAAAATACTAATTTTAGACCAGTAGATAAAAAACAATTAACATCAAATTATTTTATAACATGAAGTTATTCAAAACTGAAAGTTTAATTTTTGAAGTCAAATGATTTTTCTTTAAAATAACAGATTTTCGGTGAAAAATGCAAACACCCTATAATTGTTTAAATATTAAAATTCTTTGATATCCAATGCTTTTTTCCTAGAATGGCCAACGCAGCAAAACCAAGCATTTTAAAAAATTGCTAATTTAATGACTCTGTATGATAATCTGAAAAATCTTATGATTTGTTAAATTAAAAACGCCAATTTTCGACGGATAACGCTAACATAACAAAAAGTTATTCCAAATTGTAAATCTTCTTTGAAATAAAATTTGTTGGCAAGAAGAACAGATTTCCGGCTAAAAACACGACTATACCCTAATATTGTTCAACTATTGTAAATATTCTTTGAATCTAATGATTTTTTATTAGCTATATGTATTTTAGATGAAACACAATTAAATATCATAACAAAAATGGTTTAAGATTGTGAATCCTCTTTTGAATACGCGAGCATAACGTAAAATTGTTAAAAAATTGTTTATCTTCTTTGAAGTCCAATGAATTTTTGTTAAAAGTACCGATTTACAGTATAAAAAGTCAACAAAATCAAAGATTACACAAAAATTCCGAATTTAATGACTGAATCATAATATGAAGAATAATGAGAATCTGCAAAATCTTATATTTTTTATTTTATAGAAAACACTAATTTTCGATATTTGATGATTTTTGTTTAAAATAACCGATTTTCGGTGAAAAACATTAACATAACTTTAAATTGTTCCAAAATTGTTGGCTTTCTTTTAAATTTATATCGATATTTCCGGTATTAACCGCCAGATTAATCTTCCGGTTTGAAACGCCAACATAACTTAAATTTGTTGAAAAGTTGCGAATCTTCTTGAAAATGTTTCAAATATACTTTTTCTAAATAAAAAATTCCAATTTTCGACGAAAAACACTAACCTATTGCAAAATTTTAAAAGACCCTAAATCTTGTTCAAATTATAATGATTTTTTTAAATACTAATTTTTGATGTAAAACAACCAACGTAACCTTGAATTGTTTAAAACTTATGAATCTTCTTTGAAACATAATGATTTTTTAAATAATAATTTCAATTTCCGACAAAAAGCACAAACACAATTCGAAATTGCTCAAGCTTGTAAATTTTATTATTTGAAACAAAAATCTTTCGATTCAAATCTAATGATTTTTAGTCAATACAAATACCGATTCTAGGTGAAACACGCCAACATAACCTAAAGTTGTTGGAAAATTGTAAAAATTCTTTAAAATCTAATAATTTTCTATTCAGAATACCAATAATGACGGATGAAAAACACTAACATAATGTAAGAAAAAATTGTTCATAGTTGTAAATCTTCTAAGAAATCTCATGATTTTTGTCTAAAATAACCAATTTTCGTCGAAAAAGGTAATATAATCTGAAACCAGGATCAAAATTATGTCGTAATTATATTTTATACAGAAAAGAACGCAAAAAAAGTAACGAAACTTTTGTTACGTTCCCTTTTGTTTCTTTCGACCTAAAACTTTAAAGGAACACAATTTTCACACTGTGACACCCTAGCTGCATTATTTTTTAGTAGTTTTTCATACTTAGCATAGTTTTCAGGTAAATTATATTGAATTTACAGAAACAATTGTCAAATATCCGAAAATGACTCTTAATTTCGTTTGAATCCCTGTCTGAAACTACTTAAAGATTGCAAATATTGTTCAAACTGTAATCATTTTTGTTTTAAAATAGAAGTTTTTGGTTTCAAACTCTAACGTGGCCTATAATTGTAAAAAAAAGTATAAGACTTTGAAATATAATGATTTTTGGTTAAAAATGTAAATTTCCGGTTTAAAACGCTAATACGACCTAGAATTGTTGAAAATTGGCAATCAAAATTCTCAAATATCAAGATTAAAGGGGATTTTTATAAAAATAAGAGGAAAGGGGGGTACAGGGGACTGACTGTGATCCCTGTTTGTCTAAAACTTTAATGTAAGCTGCTTCTTGGAAAAAATCATAGTACTCAAAACTAAAAGTACCCATAGATCAAATACACCTTTTACAATATAAACATTTATTTTCAAGAGCTCTCAATACCTATAAAATCTATCAAAAAAGCACACTCGATAAAATCGTTTTTGCAATAAAATTTACATATCCAATAAAAAATCAAGAGCTGTTACAGAATTGAGTGATATACATGTGAAAAACATGATACATGAAAAAATGATACCTGAAAAAGATGATACTGGAAATGTTTGAACTCTATGCAATTTATGGATTCGAAATGCAATTGAAAATTGGCGCCTTATTTTTTCCGAGTGGAATATTGCTGTATTTCCCAACAATGTGCCTTTTGGAAGAGTTTTATTACATCGTGAAAATGCAATTGTTTCATCACTGCATCGCTGAAAGTTCTGCCCTTTCCCTCCGCACTTTTTTATTCCTGACATGCACACATTCTCTGTGGGTTGTGCGAAATAGAGTTTTAATGAACGTGCCATTGATCGCGGGATAACAATGCATGCGGAAGCCCGAGGTTATTCTAGAAGCCTACTACGCGAGACCTGCTTTGCAAATAAGACAGGGCTTGCACGTCATTATTAATAAAGTCTTTTATCAATCCGGCGACCTACCACCCACCCCCGAGCTAGAGCGATAGTCGTACGAGCTTCATTCAGAAATCACTCAGCTTATGCCCCCAGCCCCAATTCACTGAATTGCGTATATGTAGGCTTCCTTCTGTCGATACAAAAACAGTTAAGTGTGTCTCTTCAACTGTGCTAAAAGCGATTTAGAACAAAAATACCAATGATATTAACAGAAAATTATACAGAGTGGCCGAAAAAATTCATTTCAAAAATTCCCCAATTTTTCCCTGACAAATTTTTCATTTTTCCTGAATATTAACTTATTCATTACAACCAAACAAGGTTACTTTTCTATTATCTAAGATGAATTTTGAATTCAAAAGGACGATTTTTCAACAAAACAATTACATTTTCGACCTAAAAAGATGATTTTTTAATCAAATAGTTAAATTTTCAAAGAAAGACTTGTATTTTCATCAAAATTATCAAGTTTTCAACAAAATAGTTTATGTTTTAAGCAAACAGTTAAATTTTTAACCTACAAAGTGAATTCCCAACAAAGAACTTAATAGCTGATGTTTTAAATAAAAAGGATAAAATTTTTATCAAAAAAGATTAACTTTAAAATAAAAAAGATAACTTTTCGAAAAAGGAGATTAATTCTTTATCAAAAAAGACGATTTTTTAAACAAATAGTTGCATTTTTAACTAAAAGAGATCGATTTTCAACCAAAACTTTAAAAGTTTCAGGAAAAAAATTAATTTTCAACAAAAAATAAAATAAAAGTCGAGAAAATCACGAAAGAAAAAAAAAGTTTATCCAAATTGTAGAACTTTCAAGCTAAAAAATGAATCCTTTTTTAAAAAGTTTTTAAACTAAACAGTTGCATTTTCAACAAAAAAAAGAAGGAATTTTAAACCAAGAAGATGATTTTTCTACCAAAAAAGACGAATTTTCAACTAAAAAAGATAAATTTTAAATCAAAAATGGAAAAGTTATATTTTCAGTTAAAAAATTACTTTTAGACTTAACTTTTACCTAAGTAGTTGTTTTTTTGATAACAAAAGATCAATTTTCAAGAAAATAGTCTAACTTTCCACGAAAGAGAAGAATTTTCAACTATAATGGTGAATATTTAACTGGAATAGTTTAATTTTTAGTTAAAAAATTAATTTTCAATTAAAAAACGAATTTTCAAACAAAGAGATAAATTTTCAACTAACGTGATGAATCTTCAACAGTAAAATTATTTTTTAACTAAGTGGTTTAAACTTCAACCAAAAAGTTCAATTTTCAACAAAAGAGATGAATTTTCGACCAAAAAAGATAACTTGTTAACAAAATAGTTAAATTTTTAACAAAATTATTTAATTTAAAAAAAAAGTTGATTTTTTTACCAAATACTTAAATTTTCTACCTGCAAAGGTTGATTTTCATACAAATAATCGAATTTCCAAACAAAAAAGATGAAATTTCAACCAAAAACCGTCGTATTTTCAACAGAATAGTTCAATTTTCAATATAAAAAAGTCGAATGTTTTAGAAAAATATTTAACTTTAAACCCCGAATGGTGAAATTTTCAATAAAAAAAACTTTCAATCACGAAAGATTAACTTTCAACCAAATAGTTGAATTTTCAACAGCAAGAAAAAATTGTTTTTAATCGACAAAAAGACAATTTTTTTAGAAGATATTATATTTTTTAACAAGAAGATGAATTCTTAATTACAAATGTAATAAAATAATTTGATGCTAATTAATTAATAAAAAAAAAAAGAATTTTTAACCAAAAAGTTGAATTTTCCACCAAAGAGATGCACATTTAACCAAAAAAATAAATTTTTAACAAAGGAGTTCAACTTTTTTCCAAGGAGTTAACTTGTCAATTAAAAAAGATTACTTTCAACAAAGTTGCTAAACTTTCAAACAAAAAGATGAACTTTCAACTAAAATGTGGAATCTTCAACAAAGAATTATTTTTAACAATGTAAAAATAAAAGGTAATAATAGATATGTCAACAAAAAATGATTTTAATTTTCAATGAAAACCAGTCGAATTGAACCAAAAAGGAAGAATATTCAACAACATATTAGATGAAAAACGAAATATTAGTTTCCGGATCTGCAGTCTTCCAATGTACAGTCAACTTGAAAATTAATTAATTATTTATAAGGTTTTATTAAATCGACGAAAACAGACCAATTATGGTTCATTGTTCTATTCTAAACTACGCTTCAGTTTATCTTATAAAATTATTTGAAAACAGCACATTTTCAATTAAAAAAAACATCTACAAAAATTGTAAAATATCGAGCTGGAGTGCACAGGATGTACATAATTTCTTAACTTTCGCAATTAAATGTAAGTTTTACACATTTCTGAAATTGTGCCTTTAGATTATTTTTATTCATCTTTAACATTTTTGATTCAACTGATTGTTCAGCAGAATTAAACAAAGTTTATAAAAATAGGTGGCAAAAATCACGCTTAATTTCCTATATGAATCTATATGAATTTATGCTAATTTTCATTACACTCAGAAAAATGTTTGAATCAAACAAACATTTGCTTGATCTTACATCAAAGATAGAATTTGTTTGATTTAAATGAAATGTTTTTAAGTTAAACAATGGCGTGTTTAAAGCAAATATTTGTTTGGCCTTATATAAAAGGAATAATTTGTTTGATTCAAATATTTTTCTGATTATGTAAGTAATTGACTTTTAAAAAATATTAAAACACAAGTACATGTTTAAACATTTTCCCATCATGCAGATCATTGTCGACTCTTTTAAAATAAGGAAATAAACTTGAAATATTTTTTTTAATTGAAAAATGATGGCGCTTTTTTTTAAAGATTAAAAGTAGATTAAAATGAATCCTACCTTTCAATAAATGAAATGAACTTTCTATGTGAAAATCGCAGAATATATTGAGGTTAATAATGTTTTGTGTTTACATCGAATGTCGATTAGGTATTCACTATTCTTGTATAGTAGTTTCTAAAATTCTAATCATTTATCGTTTAAAATTTTTTCCACCTTTTAGTTGTATGCATGTTTCAATCTCACTCCATCAACACTCTGAATAGCAGCAATTTTTCAGGAAATTCAGTAAATAAAAAAAAAATATCGTAGTCGTGTCGATAAAGAGCGTTTTCTCGTTTCTGCAATGTACCGTTAAGTTAGCTTTTCGTTAACACTTTCATTCTGACTTTCTGCGCCCGCTTACACCTGACTGAAGCAGAACCAACAATCTGAAATAAAAAAATATGTGCTACGGGCGTGTACAAGCTGGTATTATCAAACTTTTAATACAATTTATACCCACATGAGGCGTGAATCGTTTGGAGAGAGAACTTTTATTTAAAAACTAACGTATATCGATATCGTAAGGCATTCATTAAAATATTTTATTTTTTCATTTTTTAAGGCTTGCTAATTATAATTTTTATTTATAAATTTAGAAAGGGTTGAGTTCTTTAAAATTAATGTGGCTAAATTTTAAACTTGAAAGTTTTTTTAAAAAACAGTTTTAAGTCATAAATCTTCAATTAACATATGCACACAATTGACCGATTTCGTATGAAATTGGGAAGTTTGACCCTGGTGATGTCACGTACTTTTTTGGGGTTGAAATATATTGTTTTCAAAGGCAAAATATAAGACACCTTTTTTTTACCAAAAATTTTTTTCAAGAACTTAGAGCTACTTGAATATTTATGCGAAATATGAATAAAAATTAACGAAAATTTTCTTTCATAAGTTGTTCCTTGGCGATCAATTGACATAATTTTCTTTTCTTTGAAGCAGCACTAGAAACATAATTTTTTCAAAAAGGCCACCTTAGATTTTTCTTGTTTTCATTTTATGATTCATAATAATATGAGGAAGATATTCTGTGCGTCTCGTCCTCGCTAAACCCTTTCTTCATATAGAAAAACTCATTTTTTTATAATATTAAATAAATATGTCAAAATATCAATTCTTTTTTTGAACATACTTAGCTTTATGTCTTAAAGAAGCTAAACATATATATACACACACACACACACACACACACACACACACACACACAGATATATATATATATATTTACAAAATACATAGTTACAATATTTTATTAATATAAGCCCTTTAAGATTTTAAATACAAAAATTGATGAAATTATGATTTTGGCAGATCTGTTTTGGTTAATTTTACTTCTTACTTCACTCACTGATAGGAACAGTGTACTTGAAGGAGAAGAAGCAGAAAAAACAGAAAAGGCAAACTAGAAAAGAAGTAAAATTAATTAAGAATATTAGCAAATACCATAATTTTATCAATTTTCTCATTTAAAATCTAAATTCTGTAACTTTATATTCTGTAAATTGTCCCTGTTAGAAATATTATGAAATTTACAATGTTATAACATTACAAAAGTAACGGGAAATTTTAAGAAATTTCCGACACCTTTACGTAACGGCACCTTAAATTTAAATTAAAATTCGGAAAAAGTTTTATAATTTCCTGTTACATGTAACAGCATAAAACTCCCATTACTCGAAAAGTATAAGTTTTTTCTTACAAGGTTCGGAATTTTCAGATATAATGTATCAGAAAGTTTCGTGATTGTAAATGAAAATTACGAAATTTTCAACTGTATTTTTGTAAATTTATCTTGAATTTTACCTACAATACTTGTAACTTAATTTTTCCAACCTGTAATCATGTTTTTCCGAAATTCATCACCAGGATGACATCATTTTGCCGAAAAAAGAAAAATATCGATAGTATAATTTTAGACGCAAAAATTTGAAAAACTTTAAATTAGCAACAAAAAAAAATATAAAAACTACCTGAAATGTTTGTTAACTAAATTAAAACATTTCGAAATAAGTACATTCCAGAAATTCCAAATTACCGAACTTTTAAATTCCCAAAAAAATTATACTTAATATTTTTATCGGTTAAAATAATGTTTTATTTATGCAGCATTCACCATGCAGTATGCACGATATGAAATCAAATATGAATCTAATATAAAAAAATATTAAATTTAAACATTTTTTTTTGAAATTCGGAATTTTTCTCGATTTGAAAATTTGTTAATTGAAATTTTAGGAACATACTAATTAAAAAAATTAACTAATTTCGTAAAGTTGAAATTTCGGAATTTTGAAAATTATGGTTTCAAAATTTCGAAAATGTGAAAATTTTAAAAATTCATTAACTTTTACTTTGTGAATAATTCAATTTAGTTTTTTTCGGTAGTTTTATTTTTTTGTAATTTAAAATCTTGGAAATTTTCTGGTTCGGTAATTATATTTTCGGTATTTTTCAACATCCGGTATTTTTATTTTTCAGTAAAATTATGTCATGCCATTTAATTTTAGCTTCTTTGAGACATAAGACAATAAATGTTTAAAAAAATTATTTATTTCTTTGAAAATGTTGATATTCGTTGTTGGATTTCCCTAACGATAAAGAGAATTAATATTTTGAAAAATGTTTTTCATATTATAAAAAAATTAGCTTTTCTATAAAAGTTTAGTAAGGATACATCTCATAGGTGAACTAAAATTATTTATTCCCACAAGCTTTCAAATTAAAATGGTTTCAATATTTGGACCTGAAATCGGCTGGATTCACTTGCAATTGAAGTAATTTATTTGAAATTCTCTCAATGAAATAATTGTCTTTTGAAAAAAATCTATGTTATTTTCTTTTTTTTTTAGATTGACTCCATTGTTAGTAACGAGCCTTTATAATTTCCATTTTTGAATGTGTCTAGGTGCACCTGAATTGAGAATGAAATTCCGTGAGAGAATAAGGAATGCACAATTTTCAGAGCCATTTGAAATTATGAGAATAATAACCCACCTCATGAACGGCGACCCTTCTTGGCCATTTCACATGATGTGGTAATGTTGCAACAAAATGTTGTAAAATGTAGGTTCGTCTCTTACAATGCAGCGTCCTCTTTGGAGGTCAAATTAATAAATTCATACGGCGCAGTCTAGTAGAATAGTTTATCCGTCTTTCGTTAATTTAATGCGACATTAAACTTTCAGAAAGTAGCAAAGGTGATTTGCCATTCGCGAACGAGAAATGTTTTGTTGATTCATTAAAATATGGTGATTG
>JAUELO010000333.1:975150-986156 GCA_032357855.1 Amphibolips quercusostensackenii
ATGAGTGTAGTTTCTTATCCGATATAATCATAAATAAAAAAAAGCAGCGCAAGAAAATATTATCAATAAAAATCCATATTTCTGACAAATTTAACATCTGTAAACCTTGAATAATCAACAAAGTATATTTCACACACGCAAAAACAACTATCGTACAACTTGGTTGAAATATTTGAAGTTGAAAATAAACACTTTAAAAATAAGCATATCGAAAATTTGACAAGCTTTATATAATGAAAATCCTACAAAGTTAAACAATTTGAAAATGAAATATGCAAAATTTTTTAAGTTCTTGCATTAAAACATTTTAAATTTTAAGTCGGAAAACGTAAAAAAATTTTATTTTGAAGCTCCATAGATTAAACATTGTACTGCAAATGCAGGATTTAGAATTTAAAAGCTACGCTATTTAAACAATGAATTTGCAAAGTTCAGAAAATTGAATTTGAAAGTGGTTAAAATTAAAGTTAATCTAAAATTGTATGCTTTATACAGCTGAAATATTTAAAAGCTTCCCAGACCTGGATATTAATAAATGCAAATTTAATGCCTTTAAACTTCAATCAGATTCATTTGAAAACTCATCACTGTGTTATTTTTAATCTAACGATTTACAAATTGGAACATTTAAAATGAGTTTCTAAAATTAAAGTTCAATGCAGATATTTGATGCTCAACTGAAAATTTTGTTATTTAAATTATTATAATTAATTAGTTTATAATTGAAAGACGAAAATCAAAAATTAAAGGATATCTCATGCTGCGAAAGCTTTTAAGTTTTCAAATTTAAAATTATTGAAAATTGACCAATTTTCGTAGAAGCTCTTCATTATTGAAAAAATAGAAATAAGCTTTGATTGTCCCAAAATAGTTTAATTTTCGGATTAAAATAGGAGGAGATTATAATGAGTTCAAAAAGGGAAGTATAAAGTTTTAAATTCTGAATGTCGTCAAATAATAAAAATAAAAATAGTAGGAAGGTATCTAGTTTCCTGAAAGAATGATGTATTTCTGGATACTCCACTATACATCCTGTAATGAACGTTTAGTATTTGTTTTTGCAACATCTTTTCGCAGAATCTGTTGATTTGCTTGTATTGCCAGATCGTTCGTGTCGCTTCGGAATGAGCAATCGAGTCCTAGAATTGATTATCTGGTGTCTCATGCGCTTCTGTATTGATTACAGATAACAATTTAAATTATATGCGCACTCATGTGTGGTAATATTAATATTAAAGACTATCAGCCAGTACGAAGAATTATTTTATTATTGACTTACTTTTTATTTTTTAAAGCTTCGTATATGTATTTCTGTCACATTTAAATGTATTTCTTTTTCAAAAGAGCAAAATTAATCCTTAAGGTGAAGAGTCTACTCGTATTGAAAAAAATCGGTTATTTGTATTTGTATCTGTATTAATCAATTTTGTTCTTGTAGCATGTGAATAAAGGTTCAGATTTCAAATACAGAAATTAAAGATATTTTTCTGTTAATTAGCAGCATTCAGGGCTATACATTAAATTTAGAGGTCATTCTAGAAACAATAGATTTACAATGGTTTTTCTAAATAGGTATGGTAAAGAGCTTATTGACGAATCAAACAGGAAATATAAATCGAGTTTAAAAAAACATTACCAACTTCAAGATAGGTCTCACAATCCTAAATTGCTAATGATTTTATCAAATGAGGTGATCCCTGACGATGTAGCGCATTATCTAAGTCTTGGTCATAGGTTCAGTACGATATCAGTTAAAATTGGACCAGCAGATCAACAAACATGAGATTTTTTAAATTAAAAATTGATTATGCCTGGAAATATTTACGATTATGTTCAACCCTCAGTTTAACATATCTTGACCTCACAAAACTTTGAATGTATACTTTTCAATATGCATGATGTAATTTCACAAGGTAAGGCGCTGATTTGTGGGTATGGAGTTAAAAAAATAAATTTCCGACTTTTTAAACTAAGGATTAACCCTCTAGGTTGAAAAACGAGTCGCCGGGGCATTTTTGAAGTTGTAATTCCGATAAACTTTTCGAGAAAAACGCATCTAAAGTGAGCGAGAGCCATAAACGCACGTGTTATATTTTTTCTTTAAACATAAAATGTACCCACTTCCACGCATTTCCGGGACATTAGGATAATGTCACCAGATTAGATAGACAGAAGAAAGTGGTGCCCTTCCTTGTGGAATGACATACGTGGAGGTTTACTCAGTTATTATGATGTTCGAAAACTATATTTTTGAACTCCGGAAAATTTTACTATTATGATTTTTAATTATCGAGTACAGAAAAGTACTGAAAAGTTGAATTTCGATGCATTCAATTCAATTCCATTGATCATTGAATTTCGTTGATTTACTTTGAAAAAATTTATATTTAATTCAATAGATATAACTCAATTTATTTAAATAAATTTGAATATACTTCGAGTGCAGAGTTCATGCTTGAGAAAGTAGGGGAGTGTGTACACTAGGGTGGTCCAAATTTATACCTATAAAAATTTGACTTTCGATTTCTGGTGATCGATCCCCCACAATTTGTTCGTTTTCCGATAAAAGAAACTTCCTGTTTGTTTACATTCTTATCATTTATGATTGAGAAAGTATCAGAATTGTCAGAAATTTCATACCACAGTTTTTTAACGGGGCTCCACGTTTTAAAACCCACTGAAGCCAAAACTGAAGTTTTGGCGACAGCGTGTGCCTGTATGTCTGTATGTCTATATGTCTATCCGTCTGCCCGTAAACACGATAACTCACAAAAAAATTAAAGGAACAAATTGAGCTTTAACACACTTTTTTGAGGTCCTAAAAGACAGAACGAGTTCGTTAATCATGAAACGTTTTTAGAACATTATTTGATAGGACTTAGAACAGTTTTTAAAGCGTTCAAATAACGCCTTTTGACTTTCACGTCCAAGGAACGTTTTTAGGACGTTCCAATTATGTTCTTGAATCTCGTGCCCACTGGGATGGTTTTATCCATCGAAAATGCTGTCCAAAAATCGAATATTCTATTTCTACGGCAAAGCACGACAGATACATGAAAAAGTATCATAGACGAATTAAAGATCTTCAAAATATCTGTAATTTTTTATTTGAAAATTTTTTGATAGGACTTGTTTTTTTTATTTCATGTATCCAAAAGGAGTAAGTCAAAAATTCTAATTTTAAGCCAAACGACGACAGATAAGTGAAAAAGTTACAGAGAAGAATTGTAGTTTTTTAAAAGACCTATAATTTTCCTTTAACCATTTTTTAATAAGACTTGATATTTTTATTTTATTTTTCCAAAATACTATAAAAAAATCGAAAATTTAAATATTTATATTCTCATCATTTATGATTGAGAAAGTATTAGAATTGTCAGAAATTTTACACAACAGTTTTTTAATGGATCTCCACGTTTCGAGATCCCCTAAATCCGAAAATCAAGTTTTGGCGATGGCATCTGTAAGTATGTCTGTCTGTCCGTCCGTAAATACGATGATTCTTGTAAAAATTAACGGATCAAGTCGAGCTTTAGCACACTTTTTAGGGTCTAAAAGAAAGAACGAGTTCGTTAATACGCATTCTTCGACCAACGGTTATGGTCTTATCCATCGAAATTGCTATCCAAAAATCGAATGCTTCATTTTTACGCCAAAGGACGACAGATACGTGAAAAAGTATTTCAGATGAATTAAAGCCGTTCAAAATATCTATAATTTTTGTTCCAACTACTCTTTGATAGGACTCGTTTATTTAATTTTATGTATCTGAAATGAATGAGTCAAAAATTATAATTTTAAGCCAAACGACACAGGTAAGTAAAAAAGTTAAAAAGAAGAATTATTGTAGCTTTTTGAAAGACCTTTACGTTTTTTAACTCATTTTTTATAAGACTTGATATTTTGGTTTTATTTTTGGAAAATACTATGAAAAAAATTCCAAATACAAATTTTGAGCTAAACAACGCAAAATATGGATAAAAGCCCTAAAGAGTAATTATAACTTTTGAATGATCTTATAAAATAAAAAAATTTTTTTTTGGTAAAACTTGCCATTTCGATCTTTCTTATTCAAAATACTATGAAAAAAATAGAAAATTTCAATTTTGAGCTAAATGATGCGAAATATGAGGAAACGTTTTTGGAGGAATTTCAGCGTTTAAAAATTCCTACATTATTTATTTGAACCATTATTTGACAGAACTCGCGTTTTTAATTTATTTATCAAAATCGATATGCAAAAATCGAAAATTCCCATACTAAGCCAAAAGACGCGAGATACGTAAAAAGTTTAAAAGAAGACTTGTAGGATATTATGTTTTATCCATAAAAAATAGAAACGTGAGATAGAGAAGAATGTCGAAAAAAGAAATACTAAAATTTTGTCTATCTTTTCTATGAAAAGGAATAAGTAATTTGAATTGTTTAATTAATTGCAAACTGTCTCTCACAATAAATTTCACTGTTAACATTTCTTAAAGGCATTAATAATTCCAGAAAATAATAACTTTTTACCATTAAGAGGGGGAAAAATTGTTTAAACAAATAAAAATTGTTTAAATATTTGCTAAATATACTTAGCAAGAAATTATTACTCTTATCGTTCGGTTATTGTTTAATTAATTCTAGAAAATACTTTTCACTATTTGATGAAAATTAAATTATACAAATACAAACTTTTTAAAGAATTCGAAAATATGTAAAACAAAAAGCGCTATTTTTTAAATTCATCAAAGATATCATTTATCCCAAAATAGTGATTTTTCACGATTTGATAAAAAAAAATAGTTTAAACAAATAATAATTGCTGAAATTCGATTTAATCTCATAAAATCTCATTTATATCATGCATAAGGGAGATTTATACATATAGTATAAATGAGAATTATGAACTTAAATAATAATTTTTAACAAAAAAAGTTTAATCATAATTTTTTAAACAAATTATTATAGTGAATTATTAATTAAATGATTCCTATTATGAGGAAAGACATAATATTTAGTATACGTTAGTACCCGGTAGAATTAATTTTAAATTAAATTGAATTAGCTAAGAATTTACTTGAATTCATTTTGAATCGATTCTAAATAATTTTAAATTTAGTGGAAATTTTCTTTTAATGAAAGAAAATCGAATCGACTTTGAATATCGATTAACTGACTTGGGATTTCGTCGAATTACATTGAGTTCAGCTATTTTATATTTAACTTTAGTCGAATTCGGTCGAATTCATTCTTAAATTAAGGCAAATTGACTGGAATTTAATGGAATGCAGTTAAATGTCTGATAATTTTATGAAGAGAAAAAAATTTTTTAGTTTTTTTTACTCTGTTAAAAATCAATGGGGGAATTTTTTTAAATACTCAGTAGTTCTAAATTTGATTTTTTCTCTCAAAAAACGATAAATGTTTCCTTTATTTAGTTATTTTCAAAAAGTAGAGGTAAATGCAACGCGTTACTTTTGCGTGTCGAGTATGCCGAAACTATAAGAAAAGTAGGAACATAGTTGTATTAAATAAAAACCCTCCTTATTGCATTTTATCAGGGGTGAGATAATTACACTTATATTACATCCGGCCAAGTATGGTGCCAGTTTATCCACCCAGCACGCAGCAAATATTGAGTCATAGAGACTGGAATTATCTTAACGACTGTGTGTACAGTCATACAATTTATTTCTCTTGACGTTTTTCTTCCTTTTTTTGCTCCATTTTTTCCTCTCTCTCTTTCTTCATCTTTCTAGAAAAGCTCAATGTGTTGACAAGTTTTGTTCGGAATTTAACGAACCAAAGTTCGTTGTGATTAATTGTCGCGTGCTAAGGCGCAAATATGTTGGCCCGAAGGGGAAGAAACTGATTGATCAATACTAATACCCAACACTGCATTCCACTCTTTTGTGTGGTCAATTTAGTCTAAGGTTATCATTAATTTAATTTATTTTCTACTTCCTTATTTTTCTCACCTATCAAAAATAAATGACTTGATCTTTTATTAATTACATCATACACATAAAACTTTTACGAAGTATTCTAATTAACTAAAAAAACACAGTTTTGAATTGTAATGAAATTAATTTTCAACCTTGAGAATTGAAATTGATTACCTTTTCTGACTTTAAATAAAAATGACTCAGATCACAACAGGTGTTGCTGCACTTTTTAATGCCGAACGTTTTCAGAATGAAGCTCTTTCTTTAACACAAAAATTATAATTTAAAATTGTCAAATTAAAAAGACTCACTTTTATCACAAATATTTAAATTAAAATAATGTTTGATTTTTGTAATGCTTCGAAATTTATATTCTGGAAAATTCCCCTCATCAACTTATACTAAGTGTTTTACTACTCTGGGCTTTGCAGAATTAATTAGATTCAAAAAAATAATTTTTCCTTTTCTCAAATAAATATTTAAACAAGTGCTCAAGAGTCAGCTAAAATTCTCTTTTGTAACTAAAATTATCTGCTCACATGATGTTTTTTGATGAGCAAATTCTTGTTGATGATTTCACCTTCTTTCAAGAATATTCCTTGTAATTCTGACCGCCTCTTATTATGTATTTTTTACGTCAAAACGCATTTCTGATTCTTACTTTTATTATAATTTTATATTGAAATAAATTATTAAAAAAATTTTTTTATAAATATCTTTGTGCAAAAGCTTGGCAATTCTGTAACTTATTCATCGTCGTTTTTTCAAATAGCGAAAAATCTATTATCATAATATACTTCAAAACGAATTGAATGTCATTTCTTAATTTTTCATGCATTTTAGAATAGCAAATGAGCTTATGAGATTGTGCAATCGAAATGAGTATGGGAATGATACGTTTTTTTTGATTCTATATAAAATATCAGATATGTTATAGCGTTTCCTGCAATAAGAGACAAAGTTGTTTCCTGTTAATAATGCACAAAGAGATTTACCCATAATGAATACCAATCAGAAAAATTCCATTTTTAATTGTCATTGTTATTGCATTGATATTTCCTACTTTCGCATATAGAATTTAATTCCTCATTTTGTATTTTATTTCAATATTGAGTCTTTTCAAGACTAAAAGATTTCGAGGATTTGACATGTTTCTTTTACTGCAGCTATCGATTTCGGAATATTTAGATGATTAATTTTTTTAAATTCTTGCATCGGTATTCACCCATACTTTTATTAATCTGAACTATCAGAAAAAAATTGTTTAATGCGAATACCGATAGAATTTTTTGCAAAAACAACAAATCTAACTATTACATATCGATATCTCGATTAATTTTACAGAAGTTGTTGATCATCTTGTCGCACTCCTTCCGATTTTAAGTACCCCCTGCTTCAAACGATTGTTGATAATTTTTGCACGCACCCTTCCACTGTTTATTGACTCCCAAACAGGAATTGTTGATCATTTTTGACATACATCCTCTCTTTTTACATTCACCCCCCCCCCTTCCAGGGATAAATGATGATAATTGATATCTCAAAAACTATTTGAGATATCAATTTGAATGTTTCATATTTTATACCCGCAAAAATCGAACCGAAATTGGAATTTTCCCAGGTACCTGTCAGTCCGCGAGACATTAATGACAGCACATCATCGACTTCCAACAATGGCGTGACCAAAGCACTCTATTGGCTGACATATCCGCACAAAACGAGAACAACCGACTATTTGTTCATTCCCTAACGCAATATAATAGACTTTTCATGTCAATAAATGATGACACCGTTAATTCGGTTATAAGAGCATTTTGTAATATTGTCGCCCGCTTGGTTTTTTATGAGCGCATTTCCAAGCATGAAATCAGTAATAGGATAACAGTCATTGATATTAAAATCACACCCAGGGAAAAAAATTCTTCGATAAATTACCTCTTTTCATTTTAATTTCTGTTTTTTCAGATTATTGCCGATGGCTATTATTTAATTCTGTTTGGGAACGCATCAGCAAATTTATTAGTCTCTGATTTCGACGAATGATACAAATACGTTGGATCAGAGAAAAGGTGATACATAATTGAATTTATGATCCCATTAGCTGTGATTGCATTACTATCTCTCTATTATTATAATTATTGGGTATTATTATCGTTATTGTTATTAATTTCATCATCAGGAATTTTGATTTGGCCTATAATTTTCAGACCATAAACATGGTAAAATAATTTCAATGATGAATTTGTAGAACATGCAGTAAATTTACATTAGGTATTATTTTATAGATCATTATTCATGCTTGTCTTATGTTAAAATTTAGAAATAGAATTTTTCAAAGTTTCTTCTAGATTTTCTTGATATAAGAATTGTACCTCTATTTTGAACATTAAAAATGGTGTTACTTGGAGATAATGTCTTTCTTGTTGGTTTATTTAACATCTTCTGTGTAATTTGATAAGAGGTTACGGGGAAAAATGATTTACAATTTTACAAGAATTTCCAAAACAAGAATATATTCACTAAATGATTTAAATTCAATTAAAATTAAAGAAATACGCATATAATAATTTATTATATTTTGAGTTAAGGTTAAGCAATCTTATATTTAAACGTGTATGTTTGTAATTTCATTCTTATTTGCGGTTTTTATGCATTGATTTAATTTTTAATTCTCACATTGATAAAATTTAATCAAATAAGTAGATGAATTATATTAAACTAGATACATTATATGTGTTTGGTAAACCTTCCAATGTTGACGTATTTTTAATAAAAAATACAATATTTTCTAATTATTACCTGATGATGATGAACTTATTATAACTCGTTTGTAGCAAATTGAATTTTCTGAAGTTAGTATTATAATTTTTAAATCTACAAACTGAAATATATATATATGGGTAGTCCTTTTAACATATTGAATTTTGCACATGACTATTTTTTGTCTGTCGGAAGCTAATACTACTTACAGTCACCTCGATTTACCTTGCCGCGGTTGAGACCGTAGGAGAGTAATTTATGTGGAAACGATGTTCCCCCACTCTCGAGCCTAACCGGTGATCGATGCGATTTATTTCTCTCTCTGTTTACGTTGCCGCGTGCACCTATATTAACTATTGTTGGTAGTCATCGTTTCAAAAATGACTATTTCAGTAGTCAAAACTAAAATGACCGATTTAAATAGTCAAAATATGACTATTTTTAATTACGTGAACAGACAAAACGTTTACGCAAAGTGCAAGAAATAGATGTTTACAAAGAAAGGTTTCGAAAAAATTATTTCTTACTCGATCGAAGTACTTCAATAATTTTTTATAATTGTATTTTAAATTTAAAATCATATTAAATCTTCAGGGTAAAAATTTAGAATCATTCAATAAAGTCATTACATACGACTTTGGTAGCAGAATCGTATATAATGCATAATGAAAGAAGTTATACGATTTCGAAATCCTGTTTCAAACCTTATCAGCAAAGCATATAATGACTTTTTTCACATTAAAATTGCGTTGAAAAATCTAAAACAATAACGGCAACGTAAATAGAGAGAGAAACAATTTTCGGACGCCAAGCCCTCGCGGTCGTGGTGGGGGAAGAGCTCGAGCGGGAATAAAGGGGAGCCGCAAGGTATAAAAAGGCAAGGTAAATAGAGGCGACTGTATATGGTGCTACCACTTTCTCCTATTTGAAAATAAGGACTACCCTAGTATATATTTTTATTTTCATTTAAGAAGTTTTTGAGAAAAACAGACAGAAATCTATAGCCAAAAACTCATGAAAAGCTTCCTGGAAGCTTTTTTATTGGGACTTTTTAGATTATATTATATTTCTAGGATCAAAAAGGCAAAATTAATTAAAGAGAATCAGAAGTATGATTTAAAAATAGTAAAGTATTAGTCCCGGAATGGTTTCAATTTTTTCAGTTTTCTGACATCATTTTTGAAAAGTCATTTTCTGCAATAACAAAAAAAATGTTTAGAATTCTTTCGTTAATATGATTTTATAACATATTAATAGATACAAAAAGTTAAATTCATTAAAATGAAGACAGTTGTAGTTCTAAAAAAATTGTGAAAGGAAGAACGTCGAAAAAACTGTTGACTTAAAAAAAAGAGAATTTGTAACCAGAATAAATTTCTACTTACATTTTTTTTTTTTAGCAGGCGCATAGTTATTATCAGAAATAATTTTAAGATCATAATTTCGAAAACCTCATAATAGAATAAAGTTATATTCAAGAAAAACAATAAGGCAAAAAAATTATAATATCCAAATCCTCCTGAAATTACCCCCTTGTTGAACCCGTGATAGTAAAAGGCAGAAAACAAAAGGGTTAGAGGTGAATTATTATGAATAATTATAATTATATTAATTAAAGAGGGTGGAGGAAGTCCGGGGATGTAGAAGGGATATATGTATAGAGAAGAAGGGCAAAGTAGGAGGGGGAGAGGGTTGAATAGAAAATAATATAGAGGATGGAAAAGTGATAAGAGGGTTGGCGGGAGATCAGTAAGAAGGGGGTATGAAGGTGGAGGGAATGGTGTGTAAGAGAGGTAGAGGAGAATAATGGTAAGAGGGAAGGGAGTAAGAAAGCAAGAGGGTCTTTGCAGTGAGGGTTGACGAGGGAGAGAGGGGAAGAGGGAGGGGTATATACAAAAAGTTTGAGGAGCAGAAAGCTGAGTAGGAGATGAGATGGTGAGCTGTGATTAGGGAAAGAATGAGGGATATGTAAGAAGTTATGTGGGGTAATAGGAATAAAAGGGATGAAAGGCGAAGGGGGTAGTAAAGATGGCTTATACGAGACGGGATGAGTGGCACAAGATTAAGATGTATCAGGGAGAGTTGAGGGAGCTGGGATGGTGATGGGTGATTAGTGCAAAGGGTGCTCTAAAGGGATGAGGTGAAAGGAGATTTGGGAGAAGTAGAGGGGGTGAAGGATTATATCATAGTGGTGTTTGAGTCGTGGACATAGGAATAGGGGGGATCAGGTATGTCTTAGCCAAGAAGTCTAGAATACAGGAGGCTCAACGCCCAATACAGCGCCGTATGTGCGCTTGTCGCCAAATCTTGAGTCAC